>CM052364.1:19909140-20052665 GCA_028551485.1 Casuarina cunninghamiana
ACAAAAAGCTAAGTCAACTTAGGATTGGAGAAGATACAAATGGGTTCCTTTGTCTTGTGGAAGAAGAAACATACCTCACGGCTGACAAAGACGAGTATGGAGGAAGTTACTAGGAAGGACACAACCTTGGAAGACAAGTTTAGAAATTTAGCCGTACCGAGTAGTTCGTAAGCTATATGTTGTACTATCGTAGGCAATGATGTACCCGTGAACCTCTTTAAATACTGAGGGCACTCCTTTTGTAATAATCCAACCAACTAGTGAAGAAATATACACACGTTGGTATTGCCTACTATATCCACACGTCCAAGCTACAATCCAATTTATTCAATTTCTCTTGGTATCGGAGCAGGACGATCACCACGTCGTTCTGCTACTCCTTACCATGGCCACCAACTCCACATATCCTTTTCCAAATACTGTCAATGTCAGCAACTTTGTAACAATCAAGTTGCAAGAAGGCAACTACCTACCTTGGATGACACAAATCAAATCCCTCGTCCAAACCCAGAAACTAGAGGGATTCCTTACTGGTGCCGTCAAGAAACCAAAAGCTATTGTGGGCACAGGCGACCTAGCTACACCCAACCCAAACCATGAAGCATGGGTGCAAAGCGATGCCTTAGTAAAATCCTGGATTATCAGTACACTGTCAGAAGAAGCCTTAGGACACATATTTGAACTGGAGACCGCAGCACAAGTGTGGGAAGCTCTCGCCAGCCATTTTGCTCAGAAAACGGAGGCACGAGAATTTGACCTACTGTCTCAAATTCATCATCTTCACAAAGATGGCAAAGCCTTGTCAGTTTTTCTAACTGAATTTAAGGGCATGCTAAACCAACTTAGCTCAATTGGAAAACCTTTGTCAGACTCTGCCAAGACCTTCCGCTACTAGAAAATCTTGGATAGAACTATGAGTCCTTTCGCACGGCAATGTTTAAGCCTCCAATACCACAATTCAATGAGGTTGTCTCCCAACTTCAAGCCTTCAAGGCCAGACTCAACAGGTACTCCCTACCTCCAATAGACCCTCAAAATGAGAATGCTGCCTTCCTAACTCAAAGGAGTGGACGCAACGGAAGAGGTGGGATGAGAGGATGAGGAACACCGTCCTTTTCCTCCCAAGGAAGAGGCTTCAACCCATTAATGCATGGGAATAGGAGTGGTAAAACACCTCCTATCTCATCGAACTTTCAGAAGAAAAACTTAGGTAATTCAAATCCTGCCCTGCAAAATATTACGTCCTGCCAAATATGCGGAAAAAGAGGCCACTCAGCTCTTGACTGCTGGAAGAGGTTTGATCATACATATCAAACTGAAGAAATACCCAAGGCACTAGCAGCCTTACAACTGGCTGATTCTACATCTGAAGAATGGATCGCAGACACAGGAGCTACTTCTCACATGACGGATTCCACAGGTAAACTTAAAACCTTCACTAAATTTAATGGACATGGTCAAATCATGGTAGGAAATGGACATCATCTGCGTATTACACACACCGGTATCACTGACCTTAATAACGAAAAAATTCCACTTAAGGCAGTGCTTGTAGTGCCTGGGATGAAACGCAATTTACTATCAATATCACAATTAATTGATGATCTTCCATGTTATGTCATATTTAACAAGCATTCATTTGTTGTAAAGGATCTGACAGCCCAGGAAACCCTACTCAAGGGGCATAGAAAAGGGGACCTATATGTACTGCCACTCCAAGTTCATCAAGGTTATTTCTCAGCTTATCAGCAAACAACAGATGGTAGTACATGCCACCAGCAACTTGGACACTGCAACTTTCAACTCTTAAAACAACTACAAAGTAGGAATCTAGTTAAAATAAAGGGCAACTTACCTAGTACGTGCCCTATTTGTGCCTCTTGCAAAAGTCATCGGTTACCTTTCAAAAAATCCTCACTAAGATTTATTGTACCCCTTGACAAAGTGCATAGTGATGTATGGGGACCATCCCCGGTACAATCCTGCCAAAATTATCAATATTATGTTACTTTTATTGATGATTTTACTCGTTTCACCTAGATCTATCCTATGAAACGAAAATCAGATCTGTTCAACATCTTCGTTGAATTTATTGCCATGGTTGAACGTCAATTTGAAACCCAAGTCAAAACATTACAATCAAACAATGGAGGAGAATATATTGGAAAGGAAATGAGTGACTTCATAAAAGAAAAGGGCATAATCCACCAATTCTCTTGCCCCTACACACCTGAGCAGAATGGAGTTGCAGAAAGGAAATCACTGCACTGTTCAACAACAAAACATGGACGTTGGTCCCGCGAAAACCCACCATGAACGTGGTAGGTTGCAAGTGGGTTTTTAAACCCAAACTAGGTCCCAATGGTGAACTACACCGGCTGAAAGCACGCCTAGTTGCAAAAGGATTTCACCAAGAACCAAGGATTGACTACCTGGAAACATACAGTCTAGTGGTGAGGCCTACAACAGTGAGACTCATCCTTAATCTGGCCACTATTCAAGGTTGGGAGCTGAGGCAATACGACATGGACAACACGTTCCTTCACGGTGAGCTTTCTGAAGCTGTTTTCATAGAACAACCACCTGGGTTCACCGATGTGAGACATCCAAACTATGTATGCTCACTGAAAAAGGCCCTATATGGATTAAAACAAGCCCCACGGGCTTGGTTTAATTAGCTGTCAGAATTTATGCTAAAGAATGGTTTCATGTGCTCACCCTTTGACCCTTCTCTTTTTGTCTACAACCATCATGGCACGGTTATGTGGCTCTTAGCCTACATAGATGATCTGATTCTAATTGGAAATAGCTCCACTTTTATCAGTATCTTTGCTGATAAGCTTGCATCTAAATTCCCAGTCAAGGACTTGGGGCAGTTGCATTTCTTTTTGGGTGTTCAGGTTAAACATGATGAAGCCGGAATCATGCTCTCTCAAGAACAGTATTCAATGGACATCCTGCACCGAGCGGAAATGCAACACTGCCAACCGTTGCCCACTCCCATGGCTGCAAAACCCACTCAAGTTGAAAATGGACAAGCACCAATTTGTGCAACCATCACTCTTTAGAAGTCTTATCGGAGCACTTCAATATCTACTACTAACCCGACCATACTTAGCTTTTGTAGTGAACAGATTGAGAAAGAAGATGTCCCAACCGACTGTGCAAGACTTCTTCAAACTGAAGAGAGTCCTTAGGTACCTGCACGGGACAATAAATATAGGCCTACACATCAAAAAGGACAGCCCCATAAAGCTTATAGGATACACGGATGCAGATTAGGCAGGCTGTCCAAATACCAGATGCTCAACAACCGGGTATTGCTTCTTTATTGGCACTAACCTAGTTTCTTGGTCGTCTAAGAGACAAAGGTCTGTATCACGTTCCTCTTCTGAATCCAAATACAGAGCACTTGCTGCAGGAACAGCAGAGGCTGCTTGGATCCTGCACCTTTTGAGGCATCTCGATGTAGCTCACCTTTTCCCGGTAAGAATTCTCTGTGACAACTTAAGTGCACTATATCTAACTACAAAACCAATGTTTCACCATCGTTCTAAACATTTTGAGGTGGACTATCATTTTGTGCGAGAAAAGGTTGCACAGGGAACCATCATCACTAAATATATATCCACAGAACAACAGGTTGTTGACATTCTGACAAAGCCACTCCCAACAGCTCCGATCTTGCACCTCTGTAGCAAACTGGGCTTAGGACAGCCAAGTTTGAGGGGGCATGTCAGTGGTGCACCCACGAGACATCACGGTACCTCTGGACCTTCCTCAAGTCATGTTGTCTCTGGACCTGTCTCAAGTCATGCAGTGCAGGAAACCCATAAAGAAGCCGAGCCTCTCTTTGGTGCAACCAAAACAGAAGATGCATTATACTCACTGTTCCAGCATGAAGAGTCCAGAAATACTCACCCACCAAAGGCCCAAAGTGTGCGAGACTTTGATATGAACATTCCTTATTATGACCCAACAAAATCGGAACCTGAAGGAGTGAGAAGGCCTGCAGACGGAAGAACCATCGACTGTGCAAAAGTCAAGACAACAAGCAAGTCTGACTCCATAGGACAAAACAAAAAGCTAAGTCAACTTAGGATTGGAGAAGATACAAACGGGTTCCTTTGTCTTGTGGAAGAAGAAACATACCTCACGGCTGACGAAGACGAGTATGGAGGAAGCTACTAGGAAGGACACAACCTTGGAAGACAAGTTTAGAAATTCAGCCGTACCAAGTAGTTCGTAAGCTATATGTTGTACTATCGTAGGCAATGATATACCCGTGAACCTCTTTAAATACTGAGGGCACTCCTTTTGTAATAATCCAACCAACTAGTGAAGAAATATACACACGTTGGTATTGCCTACTATATCCACACGTCCAAGCTACAATCCAATTTATTCAATTTCTCTACTTTGACTATTAGTATGAATACATATTGAGCAATCATGGGTCTCTAGTTATCTTAGGCCACATATTGGGTGGGGTGGGGGGGGGAGGGGGAAGAGGGCCGCGAGGTTTATTAAATTTATAATGAAATATTGAAACATGCAATAGAGTGCTCGTTGGTCATCGCGTAAAATTCCTCATAGTTTTTGATTCTTTAAAAGTTGGGCTAAAATTTCTCGCAACATTATTGGCTGAATGATATGTGGAGTTGGAGAGACAAATATTAAAAAACAAATTAAATGGCGATAAAGAACAGTTTTAAATAAGAGCAAAATTTAACCTATAAAAAGAAAAAAAATTAAGAAATCTACATAAGAATCAGGGCCTAAGTTTGGCAGCTTAGTGGCATCAAGGGACTCTACTACATGGGAGGCTAGGGTTTACACCTTTCCTTCCCCAATAAATCTCCTAAATTCTTTCACCCCGTCTGAAAAAAAAAAAAAGTGCAGTGCTTATCCTCAAACAAAATACAGTCACTATTTTATGGTTTCAACTTATGTACAATTTTGGGTGTTCACTTAATTTTGTTAGGTATAGATGCTTTTCTTCCGGTATTCAAGTTTCTTTATTTTGTAAGCATATATGATGATACCTGGGCTCCAAAGGTTGAGATGTAAGTAAAATTACCAACTCAACGCTTAGCCCAAGTGTTACATTTGATTATCTACTAAAATCTCCTTTTTTAGCTGTTATTCATCTTTTCTTAAATCCCACTCTTTACTCGATTGATTATGACTTGCATGTTTTGACAGAGATCTCTACTTTAATATTTCAGAAGAGCTTACTTGACTTACGTATTCCGTAAGATACAGAAAGTAAGTGAAAGTTAAATTGATTATGGTTGTTCGGGGACTCAAGGAAACCATACAATCACAATTGGGATTTTTGAATAATGGTGTGTTTTATTTTTTAACCTTTTAACCACTTAACCTAATCAGTTAAACTGATATAACCAGCTAATTAGAGAAAATATATAGCACTTTTACAAGAACTAGGTGATTAACAAACATATTTGTCTGTTTAGATATTCTAAATCATAAGAAGTTATATCAACTACAAGACGAAATTTAAGCTTAAGGTTAAAAAGTAACGATAGGTAGGAGATACCTCGGACCCACTTTCAACGTGATGCCTCAAGTCCTACAGACAAAAAGTAATGAATGCTGATTGGAATATACCAACCAAAAGAAATAAAAGGAGGACTCAATAATTGAAGGAGTTGTGGTGATACATTATAAACCGGCCTACTTACCAAATGATAAGGATCACGTTTCAACAAACCCAACCCCGCCGCGATCGCAACGTGGATCTCCATGACTCTTGTCATTTTCCAGACTCCTCTGGACGCCTCTGCCGCTTTCCCATTCCTCGTCACTGCCTTTTAACCCCAAGTTACCACCAAATCATTAGACCCATGTGATGTCGCCGAAGCATCAAATTTCTCGCCCCACGTATTTTTAAATTGTGTGTTCAAACTAGCGATTGTGCCGCGCTTAATCACTGCCCACATGCCCACCCTTGAGTCTAGGCTTGACTTTATCATCTCCCTTACCAATCTCAACCAAAAGCTTGAATTTAAAATTATAGCTTGCAGACTCCAGCAAAAATCCGGAAATAAACTACTTGTTGCCCAGAAGGCGTTGCCAACTTTGTTTCAACCTTGGTATCTGGATGGATTTCGGTATTAATAGAAGTCACCGAGAAAGTCTGGGGGCAAATCCGATTTCTTTCCAATCTCTGTGTTCGGATAATTCAATGATCTAGAATCAAGTTAAATTTTGGAACAATTACGATGCCGAATTCTTGAAAGAAAACGCCATGGAACCTGCACGTGTACTTCGCAGATTTGAATATAACTTAGAAAGTTACAGAGGAAGGGAGGCCGTATCTGGTTTAGCTATCATTGACGCCAGGATAACTTTAAAGAATGAATAACATAACTTCAGTATCGAGAAGTTTGAGATTATGCGTAGATTATTTTGTCTGGGATTACAATTTACAACAAGTTTATTATCTTTTAATTCTTAGTCGTTGAAATGAAATAGTGGATGGATGAGTCGTGGTTGACCAGTCTTGCGTAGCTCTTCGGTTAACTTGCTGCGAGTTTACGTATGAGCTGATACATCAGCTACTTTTTTGTTTTTAAACCGAAGTTGTCTTCTTGTTTAATCAAACTTGCTGTCCTAAGTTGTCTCTTTATTAGTGGTGTGTGAGAACCAGAACCCAGTTTGTCAATTCGTCCTCAATTAGAGTTTTCTCGAGGGTCCTGCGAAGTTTCGGAAAACTTGCGAAAATTCACGTGTTTTTACAGAACGGGATTTCAGTGGTCGGCGTTTGTGGACTCGGTCGTCGCTGGCCGCCGGACTTCTTTGTGTCTTGATCTTTGTTTTATATTGGTTAGAATTTTCTCAAGGTTTCTTATTGCACGATTGTTGTATATATGTTCTTGGTGATTCTGCAGAAGTTGCATTGGTCACGTATTGTTTTGGTAGACCATTGAGTTGACCTTCATCCTCTGATCCAGAGACTCCTTTGTAAGCTCTCTTTTGGTATCCGATACAATTTTCAGGTAAATATTGCCGAATTCCATTACTCCTTCAATTGCCTTGGTGGGTTTCAAAGAGATTGATTTTGTTATCTATAGGAGGAGTTCCGGTTGAGTTCCATTGTTGATGGGGGCTAAAAGCTCGAGAGGGTCCGGCAGGAGAGATTTGGGCGGGTCTGGTGATTCTGCAACATGGAATCAGTATGGTTATCCGCCGACGGCGTATCCTCCGCCGCATCCATATTACACTCCTCAGCACCCCCAAGCGACGCCGCCCTCGTCTTCTTTTAATTATGGGTCGCAAGCTTCTTTCAATTATCGATCGGAGCCACCACCTCGGCCACAAAGAAAATTGGATAGGAGATACTCGAGGATCGCTGATAACTACCGGTCTTTGGATGAGGTTAGATCATATGGTGTGTATTAGTTATTTGTTATGGGTTAAAACCATTTCTTCCGTCTTCTATGCTATCCTTGCACAAAGTTGTTTGGGCAGTAATACAAATATCTTCGGATTGACCGTCGTGATCTTTAAATATGGAAAGACAATAACTATGCTTTTAAGACATTGTTTTGTCTTCTACGATATAATTGCGGCCATAGGTCTTGGGGAGCAAGATCATTATCTGTGAACTTAACACGACCCTCTTAGAACACAAAAAAAGACGCGAGGAAGAAGGTAAGACCAAGAATATGAAAATCATCACCGCCCCCCCCAAACCCCCACCCCACACACACACACACACACACACACAAACACACAAAAAAAAAAAAAAAATCTATGATAAGCTTGTATTATCCGTGTATATATTTGTGTGCTCGACTTCAAAAACTTCCTCTTTAGGCAAGTTCAGATTTGGCTAACCCAGAGGTAGCAAGTAACGCCTCGTGATGGCTCAACTTGAGCACATTGGCACCTCAAAGACATTTAAAAACGTAGGATGTTTTTCAGGGGACAATGAGAGTGGGTTGCAAGAATGGATGAGGGAGGCTAGAAGGTAACTTTTGTCGGGGTTATGTGTTCAAGTATTTCTCATGTAGGGAAAGACATTAAAACATGGAAGTTGATCACATTGTTATGTTCTGTATCCATCTGAGATTCAGTAAAAGCTTTACAATATTTATATCAGGAACGAATTTACTATTTGCTTGAGGCACTACTTCCTTTCGGTAATGCTGTCAGGAGTCCTGAGATGTTTTTCTAGAGCTCCGAGATTGCTTCCTTCTGATCTACCAAATTAGGACAAAAGTGACCATGTATCAGTCGTTTTGTGGAGTTTCATGTCTCTTATATCAACAAATTAATTGGAACTTCTCACAATTACTCAATTTTGACTAGTCAAGCTAGTTAGTGCATTGGTCAGAGATAACACTGGGATTAGGATTGCTTCTTCAACAAGTTCTGTTTCTAACTACCAATACTAAGATGCGGCATTATCAAATTATCCATAATTTAATGAACTTGGAAGTTTCTTATTTCTTTTTCTGGAATGTAAAATTTAATTCTCTTTTCTTGCTTTTTGGTTTTCCCAGGCACTTTGAGTCATTGATTTTTCGTATGTTTGCTTGTTGTCAATTGCTTCACAAAATTTAGATGTACATTAGTAATTGGGATCATTGGCCACAGGTTACTGCTGCCCTCGCACATGCTGGCCTAGAGTCTTCTAATCTAATTGTCGGTATTGATTTCACAAAGAGCAACGAGTGGACAGGTTCGTTTCCTCTTATGCTTATAAATTGTATGTATATATTGCTGTGAGGCGTGCTTAGCTTTTTATTTTAACTAATAGGTGCTAGGTCATTCAACCGACGAAGCTTACATCACCTTGGGAATGGTCCAAATCCTTATGAACACGCTATATCAATCATTGGAAAGACTTTATCTGCTTTTGACGAGGATAACTTGATTCCCTGTTTTGGATTTGGAGACGGTAATTTATATGGATTGGTTCTTATATGCACAAGACTATGGTCTTGTGCATTTTGTTTACCTTCGACTAGTTTTTCGATTATATAGGTAAAATTTGTGTTACATTCTTTTCCAGCATCAACACATGACCAAGATGTCTTCAGTTTCTATTCAGAAGACACATATTGTAATGGATTTGAGGAAGTGCTAAGGCGATACAGAGAAATTGTCCCTCACCTTCGACTTGCAGGTGCTGCACCTTTTTATCCAAGGAATTATCTATTCTACACCGCATTCTTGAGATCCAAACAATTGGTTGTCACCCCACTTTTTTCTTGTCTCATCTTTCGTCAGGTCCTACATCTTTTGCGCCTATAATAGAGATGGCCATTACTATAGTCGAGCAAAGTGGTGGCCAGTACCATGTTTTGGTAATAATTGCTGATGGGCAGGTAATTCACCTATGTTCAGCCTTGAGGTTGATTCCAATTAGCAGCACTTTCAATTGGGACTTTTGCCTCACGTCTGCATGTTTCATTAGGTAACAAGAAGCGTCGACACTCAGAGTGGGCAACTCAGCCCACAAGAACAAAAGACAATTGATGCAATTGTTAAAGCAAGGTAAATATTTGACATTATCAGTAGGGATGGTAGCCCAGCTGCATTTTCTCATATGATTATCTGATTGCAGTGAGTATCCGTTGTCAATAATTTTGGTGGGGGTCGGAGATGGGCCTTGGGACATGATGAGGGAATTTGATGATAACATCCCTGCTCGAGCCTTTGATAATTTTCAGGTAAGCAATGGTTGCTCCCTTCTAAATCAAAATATTTTGATGTCATATAACTGAATATGTACTAAGATGGGACAGATGGCTTTTTTTTTTTTTTTGTGTTGTAGTTCGTCAATTTCACAGAAATCATGGCAAAAAGTGTGGATTCTTCTAGAAAAGAGACTGAATTTGCCCTCTCAGCCTTAATGGAGATACCTTCTCAATATAAAGCTACTATTGAGCTCGGTATATTGGGGTAATAATTTTATCTATAATGTTTAAGTCTTCCCATGCCTCGTGTTTTACGTTAGTTCTATAAAGATTAGTTCTGATCTGCTTTCTTTATTCCTAAAGCAGTAGACAGAGGGGAAATGCTCCAGACAGGGTTCCTCTTCCCCCACCTATTTATGGTTCAAGATCTAGCGGCACGAAACCTCAGCATTCAAGCAGTTTTCAGCATTCAAGTAGTATCCAGCATTCAAGCAGTTTCAATCAGCGCTCACCTCCAAGTAGTGGATATGATCCTCCTTATACTACATATGAACCAGCAGTCAACACAGCACCACCAACTTCTCTATATGATAGTCAGGTATTACTGCTCCCCAAAAAGTAAGATGGGCTCCTCCTCATTTAGTTCTGTTACTGCTTATTATTTTTATCATCACTATCAACACCAAGAGTACTTATCTATTTGGTTTGAACTTTGGACAGGTTTGCCCCATTTGTCTTTCTAATCAAAAGAACATGGCTTTTGGTTGTGGGCATCAGGTAAAGTATTCTGTAAAATTTTCGCTGTTCTATAGGTAACTTGAGGTTAGAATCTATCCTTTTTAAGTAATTCCATTCTTTTCCATGTGTCAGACTTGTTGCGACTGTGGAGAAGACCTTGAAGTGTGCCCCATTTGCCGGCGTGCAATTGAGACTAGAATAAGGCTTTATTGATCAGCTATCCTGCATATCTCTGTGATCATTATCTCTCTCACAAGTGAGAGCTGCACAAATACAATGATTTAGAGGCAACAGAAGATTATCTGTTGGAGAGCGTCTTTCTCAAGTGTTAGTTATTACCATAATTTTGTCATTTCGAAAGATTCAATGGTTTTGATGAACAATACCAGGGACTGTGAAGCTTTTGGGGGGTGCAGGGGGGGCTCCTTTGTGTCTATGATCATGTGGTGGATGTATTCCTGGGGTAAATACACAAGGACGATACAAAATATTACATAACTACTAGTGTGGTAGCGATCAAGATAAATGGGGCTGTCTTGATCATGATGGAAAGAAATTTTCCAGGTTATATAAAAACAAGGGCAGCCGGAGTCTCCATTCCCCAGTGGGCCTTCTGCGTGGTCCTTGACAACTTCACAAAAGCTTTGTTGATGACCGCTAGTGATTAGGTTTTGAGTTGTCAGTCCATATTGTTTAAGAGATGGACCCTGGTCCATCATCATCTTTTTCATTGTTAATTTATTTTTAATCCTGTTTTTCTATATTTTAGCTGCATGTATAATAGTGAGAAATCCAAAACTAGAGATTTAATGGAATAGCCGATCTCTACTTCATGTTTGATTCGTATTCTATGTAAATTATTGTCTTGGATGGTTAAAGAAGTGATGCCTTTCATGGATGTTGCCACTTAATATCTGGCTTAGTGATTCATACTTCCATGTATGTTCGAAACCGTACAAGATTAGTGTAGGGTAGCAAGATTGATGACAGAACTCCCGGATGTTCAGCAATGTAGGGAAGTAAGCCTGGATAATAAGAAATAGGTTAGGGTTTAGGGTTTAGGGTTTAGGGTTTTAGGGTTTAGAGTTTAGATTTTGAATTTCGATGGATGATTAGCATCACTTAGGATGCCTTCCTTTTGTCTTCTAAGTGATGACTGGTACGAAACCAATAGCTCCCTTATTCGTGCGTGCAAGTCAACTACTTTTCTTGCATGCAACGTATACTCGTCAGGATTTCAAAAGATTGGACCCATTTATCATGTGCATTGAAAAAAAAAAAAAAAAAGGACGAAGATGTTAGACGGTTCATTTCTTTATTTTAAACAAATTCACGTATAAAAAGCACAACAGGCCATTATCTTAATGTAGAATGTATCCAAATTTTTACTCTTCCCTCGGATCCTACTGCAGAGCAACCTTGGCCGATTACACAATTATCCGCAAGACCCATTGGGTTAATTGAACGAGGCTTACATTCTAGTGATCCAAACATTTTTGTGAGTCCTACAGGTTTGGGGTTCAATTTCCCCTCCTCATCCCCTTCCTCCCGATAAATAAAATAGAATAACACTTCATAAGCAAAGAGGTATTTTACTTAAATCTTAGTTTTTATATTATGTTACAAGGCACAATTCTTCATTGAAAATTAGCTTTTAAGATAGAATAACACTTCTTCTATATATTAGGAGCACAGTTGACCATTACTTTAAATGTGGGACATAATCCAATTTCGACACTGGATCAATATAGAGTTGGTAGGATGAAGGATGTTGCATTTTGGTTAATTTATTTTTGAAACAAACCTGAACCTGGTCAAAAACTGCTTAATTAACTCACCAATTATTTATAAATAGTAATTATCATCATTATTTTTTCGTCTTAAATAAATTATACCAGTCAAAAGTTACTTCATCTCGCAAATATTGTATTTATAATAACCCATAATAATCCTAAGTAATTCAATCTTGAGTGTAGATGTATGTTTAACAATACATATGTAACATTATAGATGAGCAGATAACTTCACATAGATGTACACAGACAAAACCACAGTTACCTACATTAATATGTTTATAACCTCAAAAATTGAATCTGCATTTATTTTATTAGATGGATACTTTGGTTTTAATCGTTTCAAATAATTATTATAATTCACAAGCACTGATTTAATAAACTCAAGTCAAATTTATACGATTCAAGTTCATAACTTTTGAACTGGGTAGCTCATTTACAGCTCTGCAAGCAATTAATAACTTTTCAAAATTCTGAAAATTGCCAAGATCATTTAACACAAAATAAGTGCAAATGAAGAAAATGATTGATGAATAGTCTAAACAACTTTACACGGCTTCAGCATACAATATCTATATCATTTCTGTCGTATAAAATAAATTTGATGACAACTTTCAGAAAATAAGATGTAGTTACAATTGGTTAAAACAGTATTGTCTCTTCCGCACAGAAAAAAGACGAATTTGACTTTTAATGGTAGAAAAAACTGTTTGGTGACTATCCATAATACGAGTCTTGTTGAACTGTCCCTGGCACCATCTTAAAAGATTCCAAACTATATTGAACAGCCTCCCTTCCCTCTGGCTGCTCAAGGAACTTCTTGTCTTCTATGTAGGATTGGATAGGAACGATGATCGACGCTAACCCTCGCTCTTTACGTGCTTTCAGTGCTCCCAGAAAGTCGTAATAGATGACGTCAAGCATCTTCATGAACTGAGATTTGTATTTTCTGAAGAGAGCAAACCCTGCCACCTGTGAAAGCACACAACTCTTTGATGTCAAAGGTTTTCAAATGTTAGCTTGCAAAATGCAGCATGTTCCATATCAACTCAACTTACCTCCAGAAATGCTTTAAGTGCAACAGCAGTGTATTGATTGGCTGGCAAGTTGTTCAGGATCCTAGCAATCCAGGCCCAACCTTCTTTCAGACCATGAATGTTCTGGACACCCTTCACTTCCGTCTGCCAAAAAAGTCAATCGGGATAAGCTGTTTTTGTTTTCAGGAATAACAAGGAATAATGATGGGTGTGACAGTATAATCTTATCGACAAAGCTGGCTTTGCCTGTAGTTAAGGATTAAACATCTCAACTAGTAGGAATTAAAAGCAAAAGATAATTGGTAGAAACCTGAACCAGAGCCCCATAGAGTCTCATGTAGGACTCTAGCCGAACCAAATAGTCCCCAGTACTCTCAATCTCTCCGTTTCTTTCTTTGTATCCAAGAGCCTTGAAATATGCCTCCTTGGATTCAAATGCCGACTGAAGTAGGAAAAGTTAAAAAGAGTAATCAGACAACTAGGTGAAACTTTGAAAATATCTTCAGGTTCTGAGGTGTTTAGGAAAACATCTGTACACACACGCGCGTATGCGTGTGTGCATGTGTGCATGTGTGCAGACACACTTAAATACACAGCTAAAAGTTTACAATCTGCATTTCCAATCAAAATCTTCAAATCAAAGAAAAGGAATGAGGATAATAAAAAGAAAAAAATGAGAGCATTTATGCCCATGAACACATAACTACACCACATTCCACAGAGAAAGGCTACAAGGGAAATAACAAGAGAAAAAAAAATAAAAAAAATGAGAACATTTATGCTTGTGAACGCATAAGTACACCACATTCGACAGAGACCAACAATGCTTCCAACCGATAAAGTGATCAAGTCTTAATTCTCTTGTCTACAACATCCACTTTTAAAAAGTGTTCACTCTGGCCTTCTCTTGTCTAGTTTGTCGCAGGAAACCTGACATCAGATGGGACTTTCAAGTACCTCAACGCCTATTGTCAAATCACATTGTCAAACTCAGCAGTTCTCTTCTCAAAATGATTTCCTAGTGCTCAATGAATATTAAGAATAAAAAATCAGAAACTGAACTTAGTATCAAAAAGATTCTGATTTTCTTTCAAAAGTAAGTTAGAATTAGATTTTGGTCCAAGAACTTATATAAAATTCCAATTTCATTCATTAGCTATTGGATTATTTCGAAATCAAGTCCTTGAAGGCTTAAAAATTGTATCAATGTCGCTTTTTCCTGCCTTTGTGTTATTAAGCAAATGGCAACTACTGAAAGGATAATCAGGACACGGATCTTTTTTTCCCTCTAAATGAAATTTTTTTATTGGTACGTGAAACAGACAATGAATAAACCTAGAATGGTGGTTTCGCCCTCTAGATGCAATTCTACTAACAAGACATGACAAGTTGTCCACAAAAAATGGTCCAAGTAAAACACAAAACTCCCATAGCATGACACCCACGTTGTTTGGGTTGATAAACATCACCTTTAGATACATTATATGCTTTGGAACAGTGTAAATGCAGGCTCGATGGAGCTCAGCTAGAAGTACATCCATTGCATATGGAACCTGATTCAAAAGACAAGCAAATAAATGTAATTGTACAAATCCAAAACTTTGTATAACTATTCTTTTAACTCTGATTTTTGATCTGGTAAGTTCAGCAAAACTAAAAGAACAAGTGTACGTGAAAATGTATCTTTTAGCAAATTCAGAAGCCAATATTGCAAGATGGATGAGTTAATGTTCTTTGGTAGAAGGTAAGAAGAGGTTTTAGTTGAAAATTTGGTAAGCTTCGATTTTCCAATATTTGACGACCAATCGCTCAGTGCACACAATAGAATGAAATATAAATTTGTTTTAGACCTATATGAGAATGAAAGCCTGCCAGCCATTAAGTCAGAACGACAAAGTAGCCAGGCAAAGGGAACAGCCTAGACTTCCACTGCACAGTTTCATTGCCTCAGGTTAAACAATCAAATAACTTCTTGGTACACAGACACGTATTCCAAAGAAAAGGAGCATATGATAACTTTAAAAATAACTATACATGCCTAAAAATGAAAAAATGGTAAACAACTTTCTTTGTGATTAAAACGTTTGATGTACAGGCATGTGCGACATTCTAGTCACATAAATGTCTGGATGTGCATTTCCAGATAAGTAGAAATACTGATAAAGTGCTAAATCCTCAGATATTGAATAAAATACATGAGCCCAAAAACTTTTCTAATTTCACAATAATACCTTCCATGAAACACCGGTAACCTTTCTTTCACTAAGACATCCATAAAAAATGTCCAAATTGAACACTATCCATAACTAATTATAAATTACCATCTGCAACAACCTAACATGATCCTCAGTCTTAGGAGCAATCAATTTTTTTTTCTCTCTCCTATGTACAAAACCAGGCAAATATTCCTTAATGTTGCAATATTTCTGCAGTTCTAGATTGTATTTCCATCCTTCCGACCTTTGAGTAACATCCAAATGTGTGGAAGAAAGTTAAACAAAGGAGCATCCAAAAGCCAACAGTGAATCAACATCCAGCTATAGCAACCAATAAAATATGCTTTACCTGTGAGGTAATACGAACAATGACCTGGCAACATGCAAAGACATCCTTAACAGCTGTCTCATAAGAGGAGACAACCTGTATCAAAATGAGGAAAGGAAATTGTTACTTTTATGTTTAAGTTTACCTACATTCATCAAAAGAATTAAAAAGAAAATCTTCCTGTCAGTCTCCTAGAAGACAACTTTCAAGTCAGAGCACAATAGACCAATTAAATACAGTGACAAGAGGTTATGGACCAAAGACCCTCCTAAGACTCGCACCAATTAATTTCTCAAAATAAGAGGAAATGATATTTAAATCCTATCATAAGACAATCTCAAAACTTTAAGGTCTCACATGGCAGCATAAGGGGCAATTGCAATTGGAGTTTGGTGAACGGCCATATACTCTATCATTTGCTTGCATTAGTAAAGTAGAAAAAGTGATGTAGGATTTTTATTCTCTGTCTAAACTTTTATGCTTCAATGATTGGACATACTTTCTTAGTGTTACCTTCTCCGTCAGGATGATATGCATGTATGCTCACAGCATATTTTAGCAGGCAAGTTCCACAGTTCTCCTTCCATCCTTTTCCTCTTTCTTATGATCCAAACAAAAAATAAACCAAGATAGAATCCGTCTTTGGTGAAATACTTGAAATTACCTTCTTTGCAAATACTTCAATGCTGATGGATTTAGGGCAACCACGATCATTGAGAATCTCAAGAATTTCAAGAGACTTTTCTCTGCAAGTTGAAAACAATTCAACCTAAAATGAAGACAATTAATGAAACCAGAAATGGTGTGCTTTCAAAGTGATGCTTGCTTGGTCTTAGAAGGAAATTCATATGCTGGATGCTGAAACTGATGGATTGACTAACTGGAGCCAGTCACAACGCCTCAGAAATCAATAGCAATGTACCAAAAGCCATGAAGTGTCAGAGTAGTTGGTTCATAAAAGCTCCAAACCTAGATCATGCAGCTAGATCAATGACATCTCAAAAGAAGGAAAACCCTACTTTTTACTTATGAGTGACAGATGATAAATCAATCAATCCGATCAGTTACAATCACTTTCTCAGTCTGTTGTCTAGAATGACTCAGTCAGAAAAAGGAAAAAGGGGCATGGGGCTAGCACTTCTGCTACCGTCCTAATCAGGCAATCTAGTCCAACAAAGTCCAAGGTCCAAATAACTCTAAGGCAGCAAAACCTTAGTCCTTAATAACACCACCAGGTCAAGCCCCAAAACAAGTTGTGATTTATGGAGACTGAAATTCATCCGATTTGCATACTTACCATGGTAATGTAGCTTGGGTATAACAGTCTATAAGCTCTATCTCAAATGTTACTTCCCCTTCCAATGAGAACAGGGTTGCAGGGTGAAATATTTAAAGATCTATTGAGTATGTCTTACTTACCAATCAAAGAAAAAGGTTTAACTTAGGAACAGTGATGTAAATATAGAAAACCAAAAAGGCTATGCTTGTGAAGACTTTAGCCGGATTCAATAAAATTAAAATCAATCTCACCTGATTATATCTTCCGTCCCACCTATTTGTCTTATCACCCTAGCAATATGTCTTTCATAGCTGGTGAAATCCTACAGATGAAAAAATAAATAAATAAAAGAAAAAAAGAAGAAGATCATGTCACTCACTACATGAAGAAATGGTTGACTTTACCCGCAAAAAGGAACCTTAAAAGGACTTACATACAAATCAAATATTTCAAAAGTTTAAACTTATAGCAAATCATCAGTTAAATCATTTAGTTATCAATTTAGCTCTTCTCTACATTTATGGGCTTAAATTTCTGTTAAACAAGGGAAAGGTAATACATAAAATATGTAGCTAAATCAACAAAAAAAAGTTTAGTTAAGATTTGCACTCATAACCTAATATTGTGTTAAATCACAAGTTTTCTACAAAAGTTAAATTATTAAGAATTCCGAATTTAATTTTTAATTGATCTTCTAACATAATGAAATAAATAACTAATAATAAAAATCTAATCATAACTGTATCAAGGTATCAATAAAAGCAAGGAAAAAATATTCTACCAATATTTCAAAACCTAATCTCCAGAGACCCACGCAATACCTTACTGGAAGTTAACCTCAGAGCCTTGTTTTCTTCTTCTATCTCTTTAAATTTCTGTAGTCTCCCTTGCTCTAAATTTAGAGCACTTTCTGCAACCCTAAGCACATTACCTACCATCATATTGCCAAGTGATAGCACAAATGAGGGAAAAATCTTGAATGACCCAAGTATTAAGCAACAGATAGTGGAAAGCATGTTACAACAAATCCATCAAGCAGAAAAACTAAAATGCAAAGGAAAGAAAAGAAGGTACTCTTGGATTGCAATTCTTTTGGTCCATCAGATACAAATTGTTTGGCTTCTTTTAAAGTTCCGGAATTAGTATCCACTTGGCCTCCAGCAGCTTCTTCTTGAACCACCCCAGTGGCCATACTTGTTGAGGTTTTAACAGCTTCCCTTTCTGTGGCTTCTTTTGCTTCTCTTCTCTCAGCTTCCAGAGCAGCTTTTTTTGCTGTCTCAGCTCTGAATCTCACCTGCATGTAAAACATTTCCCAACCTTTGATGAACTGTAATAGTATCTTCCCTGAAACTCTAGTGAACATCCAAAGTGCCACAATAATGTATAAACCAGAATTTTTTTTTTCTTCTTTTTCTTCTTTAGTTTTATCCTTCTGCCACCTCTGCTCTGTTTATGGTCACTTGATAAGAGCTAGGCCTTACAAAGTTAGATGAAACTGTGCTAGCATAATATTAAAAAACAAATGCCCCAATTTCTAGCATCATCTGCATTCCAGTTTGTTCATAATCCAAGAACTGACAACATAAATCTACAATGCAAATAAAAAATATCCACCAGAATACCATGAACAAAGAAAGTTTGCGAAATTGTTACCAAAGAATTTACAACAAAAAACATCAGAAAACTGGAAGGCCAATTAAAGCACCTCAGTTTCAGCTTTAGCTTTTTCTTGGCGTAGCTTTTCTTCCTGAAGAGCCTTTTCCTTTCTTTTGGCCTCTTCATAAGCTGCATCACTTCTTATTTTCCTTTCTTCTATTTGTGATCTCAATTCATGGTCCCTCTGGACAGCCGTCAAATGATTGTCGAGTGCTTCTGCACTACATTTGTTGTAAGATAACGTCAAAGCCATTTCTGAAACCTTTTTTAATTGATTTTGACCCAAACTGAACCACACTTATGTGTGTGGACAAGAAGAGAAAACAAAAAGAATAAATAAGGGGAAAAAGAGCCTCCATTAGGATAACTAGGGAAATGGTAACACAATCTAAATGTCAGGACCAATGAACTTTTTAAAACAAATCTAATTGCTGCAGCAAAAAGGTAGCATTAGATGCCAAAATAATGTCTACGTATTAAATATCATACCTTGACTGTGTTCAATTTCTCTTTCACCAAAATAAAGAACCAGACACTTATTGTATTTCTTATGAAAAAACAAAATAACCTTTAGAATATCTATCAGATTACATTTTCTAAAAGGACCAGAGAATCTAGCCAAGCATTAAAAGATCTCTAATAAACATTTTGCTAAGACAGATCTTCCCAGCTAATATTTTTTGGTTCCTACTACTTATAGTCTATTAAACTCTTCAAAGACAAGGGATAGTAAATCTATGAAAGCAAAAATCCATATAACAGGATAAAGCATCAGCAACCAGAAAGATTTTACAATGCCTGCCTTTCACTTTGTAGGTTTGTTACAAAGTAATTGCAGAATCTAGACATAACAGGCAAAGGGTAGTAGAAAGAGACACCTGTAGCAACTAGGATATTCCAAAACATAAACCTGTCCAAAGAATAAAGCATGCAATACAAAGAAATAGAAAATGGTCTCACATCTTGCGTTGGTATTTACTGTCAAGTTTCCTGTCCATTTCCCATCTGGATTCTCTATATTTCTCAACTTGAGAAAGTGAAGAAGTAGACTTTTCAGTCTGACCCATTAAATCTGCCTCTAATGCATAAATTTTGCTCCTAACTTCCTCCTGTTCATCAATGCAAACAGTATTTTTTATGCACCAAGCAAATTGGATTAACAAGACACAAACAGGCATATATTGAAGAATAAGGGGCTTCTCCAAAGTTCAACGGGAAAAGTAAAGACCAAAAGATGAAATGCAATCATATATTATTCTTCATTCAGATCAACTGAAAATTATATGTAAAGAATTAAAAGGAAAAATCCAGATATCTAAGCTCCACAGATATTCTGTAATAGGAGTAGTAGATGATAAAAATAACTCAACAATGCGGAGATGGAAGGATCCTAATTTTAAAGTCATATTAAAGATTATGATAAGTCATTCAGATCAACTGAAATTTATATGTAAAGAATTAAGAGGAAAAATCCAGATATCTAAGCTCCACAGATATTCTGTAATAGCAGTAGTAGATGATAAAAATAACTCAACAATGCGGAGATGGAAGGATCCTAATTTTAAAGTTATATTATCTATAAAGATTATGATAAGTGTTCCTCTCAAAGTACGAGAATGTTTAGTGCGTTAATGCTCTCTAAGTGGAAAACATAATAAATATCATAAAAAATCTAAAAATCCCCATACCTTAACATCAAGTTGGTGCTCATGTGTTAGCTCACACAAAGTACCTTCTACTGATCCCGTTTCATCCATCAAGTATGACTCGAATTCAAGATCCAAATCATTATCAGAATTATCACTGATGCTGATAAGGAAAAACGAACAAGAACACTGTCATTGACTGTTTGACAAGACATCAATTTCCTACACTCATATGCTTTGACATTGGTAAACGAAAACAAAATTGCCAGACAAGTCTCATAAAGAAGATTTGCCCGTGTCAAATATAGTTGCAGGAATGAAATGGAAGACAATGTGGCACCTCAAATAAAGTTCATCACAATTGAACCGTTTTACAGCGAATGAACTTCGTTCCTCCTCATCCTCGCTTTCAGAGTCCTCCATCTCATCCTCAGACACGCGCATTACAAAAGGCATATGACTTGTGTTAGAAATCTTCCCATTTGAGAAATCTCTAAACAAAGATGAAGACAGAAGAGAAAAAAACTCACATTAGCAAAACAATCACAACATGAAAAACTACCCATTTAAGTAGCATGTACGAAAAAAGTTATACCCTGGTCTGGCTTTGAGAAAAAGCGAAGGGCCATTTGCAGCGGTGTTGAGCTTTGTTTCCAATGAATTAAGCTCTGACGACAGAGCATCAAAGTTCCAATCCGGATCAGGGTCCACCGCAGTTCCATCAACTCTTTGGGGAAAACGAAGTTCCAATTTAAAAGCTCCCCTAATGACGCATATCAACAGAGGTTGACAAGAGGAAAGATAGAGAGAGAAAGATAGGGGCACAGAGAGACAGAGAGTTGAAATTGAGAATCAAAGGAACTTCAGAAAATTAGAGATTTCAGCAACCAAACAAAGTGCATAGCAACGAAGCGAACTTACATCCTCAAACACCCCAAAGAAAGGGCTCCGCTGTGAGTGTTTTAAAGAACGACGATTGTCAGTGTCTGAAAAGGCTCTACTCGCGGAAAGTATGGGCTGTAGACTTCCGGTGAGCCTAAACTCCTACCCTTTTTCCGAGCCTAGACTCCCACCCTTGTTACGCCCAGGGATTAATCGGGGGGTCAATAAACATGGGAAGGCAAAAATAAGTAGAATAAGAAACGAGTTTAAACGGAGTTTCTTATAATAATAATAAAAATTAAAGGAAAAGAAAAAAGTTTATTAGACAGAAACTTTTTAAGTTTTTTCTTCAAAACTGATACCAAGGTTTTAATCTGAAAACAATTTATTTTCTAATTCACTCCTCCCACATCCTATTAAATAGACCTAATTCATATTCATTTTCACCACCAATGCCTCTCATTCTCCTCTCCAAAAGACCCCATGATGTATAAGTTGGAGCCAAAATTATCTCTTATTGAATACCATCAAATTCACGCCCATAGCGAATTTCCAATCCACTTGCCCTTCAATGGACTGTTCTAGGCGAGAAGTAAACTACTAATGGGGTTTAGCTTAACTTGTCATAGTCGGTTCAATGGATTCTTGGAGTATTGAGATTCATCTATTTTCAAAGGCAGATCTCATCACAGTGTGGTGACATGAGTTTTGAGTGTTTGAGAATCATTATTTTATCCTCACCAAATAGTTCCAAGAGCTGAACGAACGCAAACCACCCAAATAGGCCACTCTTAGAGAGGCATCGGGGACTCATTAGATGGATTTATCTAAGCCTTTTCTGGCAAGGATACATCTTAGTGTTTTGTTAGAAATACAAACAGAAATGGAACCCCAACTAAACCGAAAATCTCGCCAACCAAACGGTTGAAGGTGAAATAAGAGGTGTTTTAATTAGAGGAAAACAATCCCTTTATTTCAATGAAAAATAAAAAGAATTATCAACTCTATAGATAAAATTTTCTGTTCAAAATCTAAAAGGTCTTAGGGTTCTTCACATCTTTGGTTTTTCATAATCAATTTTGTATTGATCATCATCATTAAGAGATTATTTACGTTTGTTTTTCCAACTACTATAAAAAGGTAGTTGGAGTATACTTAATGATCATCCAAGAAATACAAATTACTACTTTCATATTGTTTTTCATTTTGTTCTTCATTTTTTTATTTTTATAATAATTTCTACAATATATTGTAGAAACTATTAATTTAACTTAGTATCAGTTTAGCCTTTCAGGCCCAATTCAAGTTCTCTTCCTGCCATTGGTGTGCAACTCAAAGGTCCTACTTTTCTTGTTTGGAAAGCTCAAACTGAGTCTTTCCTTCAAGCAAATGGATTATTTAGTGTTGTTGACGGCTCTTTTCCAACAAGGCAATATCACTCGTGACTCCAATCCCTTACGAAGTCTTTTCATATTTCTACAATAAATGTAATGGCCTTGCATTATAGATTAGGCCATATTAATTATGCAAGTGTAATAAGCTTGCTAAAAATTTTGAATATTCAGTTTGCTGGACATCTTTTATCATCTTGTACTGCTTGTAGCATCAATAAAAGTCAACGACAATCACATTTATCTACATATAATACTTCTAACGCTCCTTTAAACTTAGTCCATTTTGATATATAAGGCCTAACACCAATTACATCATCACGAGAATAGATATTATATTTGTTTTGTTGATGAATATTCCAAATTTACATTGCTCTATTCCATGAAAACAAGATTTGAATTTCTTCAAATCTTTAAAAAATTTCAAACATTCGTTGAAAATCAACTTCAAACTACCATCAAAATATCAATGAATCCAGATTATCAATGATGAATCATGCCCATATACTACTTCAATATTAAGATTTTATCTTTCAAAGTGCAACACATATTATTAATTGCCTACCAAGCTTAATGATAGCCAACACAACCCCATAGGAAAAATTGTTTCATCAATAACCTAGTATGCTCTATTTATAGAGAACTATACATATTCAAAAATTGAATTCAAAACTTTACATTTGAATTCAACAAATTTTTAAAAACTAAATTCAAAACTCTTCATTTGAGTTCAATAAACTTTGAAAAACTGAATTCAAAACTCTTCATTTGAATTCAAAACTAAATTTAAAATCAAACCTAAGGTTAACGTGGCGAACACATGGCACTTGATGTGTTGTAGGCTTCTAGTAGCATCCCTGCATCCCATCTACTTGACATCGGTTTCCATGTTGTGCCCGTTTTAGGGGCCAGCTTTTGGCCTTCTTCAAGCTTTCGTGGTTTGCTTTCACTTAAACTACTTCCTTCAAGTTCCATGAAAAGCAATTAAAATGAATGGGTGAAATTTAAGACAAAGAAGGAAGTGGTTCAAGAGAAAGCAAACCATGTTGGACCTCTAAAAAGACAGGAAATGAGAGGAAAGATAAAGACTTCCATTGCCTTGCCTTGCCTTGCAAATCTGACAAGGCCGAAAGGTTTGGCATGATCTCTTAACCATTAAAGAAGGAAGGTTTAATGCACACCAAACTAGTGCATTGTCTTCACCCTATCGGTTACTTGCTTGACCACAGAACAGTTACTTGGCGTGTTTTCAACGATAATGGGTCTTTTTCATACTCTGGACAAAAAGGAACAACATTTTAGAATAGCCATATCATCCATCACCTCCTTGATCGTTATCGTCATGATCGAGGGGATGGTTATTAATGAATGGCAGAATATCTACCTGCAACGAGGTTGATGGTGGAAACTAACATTCATTGATTAAAATTAATTTTTGTAATTTAGGGTTCTTTAGAACAAATCGGAAGCAATTAGCTGCTAATTGGCTATCACCTTTAAATGATCCATCTTTTAAAGAGCATGTTTTGCCCTCATGTAAGGAAGACATACCCCAGTTAAAACCTTCAATGTAAGAAATACCAATACGATAAGCATACGTTTTACACGTCATTCGGAGCTATCTGTGAGGGGAATATACTAGCCATTATGACGTTGGGACAAAGAAGGTGGGGGCTAAGGCGGATTTAAAAATATATTTTCTTTCCACTTCTCTACTTGAAAAGAACTTGTTCGGAATGCCCATCATATAAGTGAAGAGTTCCAGTTCAGTTCCCTTCCAACGCCCCCGGCAGTCAGAAGAAAACTCAATATGGGGAGGTTCTTCATCTTCTCCTTCGTCTTTATGCTATCTCTTCTGTTAATCTTCCCAATTGTCATACTCCACAGCAAGCCTGTCACGGCTTTACCACTACATACTAGTTCACGGTGGATTGTCGACGAATCCGGGCAACGGGTGAAGTTGGCGTGCGTGAATTGGGTGACACATCTCGAAGTCATGGTGGCTGAGGGCCTCAACAAGCAGCCCGTGGACGCGATCTCCAAGAAGATTGCGTCCATGGGATTCAATTGTGTTAGGCTCACCTGGCCTCTTTTCCTGGTCACCAATGATTCCCTGGGTTCTCTCACTGTAAGAAAGTCCTTCCAAAGTCTGGGGCTATCTGAATCCATTGCCGGAATCCAGGCTAACAATCCCTCCATCATCGATCTTTCTCTCATAGAAGCATTCCAGGTAATCGTCTATTCGTCCATCCTAAAGTTTCTCAATTACCCCATGAAACACTCCAATAAGAAAATGGAATAATAATAATAATAATAAAGTTGTCATCCTTATCTTTTGATTTTAATATTGTTTTATAGATCTCACCGATTAACACAGGAATAGTATTGGGTTATTCACGGGTTTGGTTTGATCAGCTTTCTTATATACGACTTTGTAGTAAAGTGACCAACAAAATTTGGCCACGTTTCCATCTTGGCATTTGAATCAGTCCTTTTGTACGCTAGTCATTAACCAAAGGACCTGTTTCTTTCTCGTTTAATTAGATAAGAGATCTGTCTATATCCTTCATCTTGACAAAATTCAGGCGGTGGTCGCTAGCCTGGGAGCTAACAGCGTGATGGTCATATTGGACAATCACATAAGCAAACCCGGTTGGTGTTGCAGCGTCTCGGATGGCAACGGGTTCTTCGGCGACCAATATTTCAACCCGGACCTATGGATCAAGGGACTGACCCGGATGGCTACAATGTTTAATGGTGTGGCGAGTGTGGTTGGAATGAGCTTGAGGAACGAGCTCCGAGGCCCTAGACAGAATGTGAATGATTGGTACAGGTAAATATCTTATTGGGAACTAGGATGGTCCTTGCGACCCGGCCGGCCTTCAGAATGGTCAACATCTACAGTTACATTTTGTTTGATCTAATTTCAGTGTCATGGATGAAATGAACCAGGTACATGCAGAACGGAGCGGAGGCAGTGCATTCGGCAAACCCAGATGTTCTTGTCATTCTGTCTGGTCTGGGTTTCGACAAAGACTTGTCATTTGTCCGCAACAAACCAGTGAACCTTTCATTTGATGGAAAACTGGTATTTGAGATGCACTGGTACGGGTTTTCAGATGGAAAGGCTTGGGAATCCGGCAACCCAAATCAAGTGTGCGGGAGGGTGGTAAACAACATAATGAGACTATCGGGATTTTTGTTGGACCAGGGTTGGCCACTGTTTGTGAGTGAATTTGGGATGGATCTGAGAGGTACCAATGTGAATGACAACAGGTATATGAACTGCTTCCTGGGTGTGGCAGCCGAACATGACCTTGATTGGGCTTTTTGGACACTTGCTGGGAGTTATTATTTGAGAGAGGGTGTAATTGGATTGAATGAGTTTTATGGGATACTTGATTGGAATTGGTGTGACATCCGAAATTCAAGCTTCCTGCGGAGGATCTCCGCTATCCAACCTCCTTTTCAAGGCACTACGTTATTCTCTCTCTCTCTCTCTCTCTCTCTCTCTCGCTCTTCCCCAATTCAAATACTCACGGCTGGACTTCAAATTGATCTTCCTAACTTCTAGAATTTCAAACACTCGTTCTTTAACAAAGCTTGATAATCCTTTTACTTTATGATCTGCAGGGCCAGGATTGTCAGAAACTAATTTACACAAAGTAATATTCCATCCAGCAACGGGTCTGTGTGTCCTGAGAAGATCTCTGATTGACCCACTAAGATTGGGTCCCTGCACCGATTCTGATTCCTGGAGATACTCATCCCAGAAAACTTTAACAGTAAGGGGAACTTATCTCTGCTTACAAGCCTACGACTTGGGACAGCCAGCCAAACTTGGCATTATTTGCACAGGCTCTAATTCAAACTGGGAAATTACATCAGATTCTAAGATGCATCTCTCGTCGAATGTTGCCAATGGTTCAACTGTTTGCCTAGATGTTGACTCCGACAATACGCTTGTCACAAATACTTGCAAATGTTTGAGCAGGGATAACAGGTGTAACCCAGAGAGCCAGTGGTTCAAGCTTGTTGACAGTGCAAGGGGTTCAAGCTCCGCAGAATCCTAATCAGTTCTTGCGATTTTATTTGTAAGCCCTAGCGTTCAGTAGTCTAGGGAACTGATTCACAATTGGGGGGAAAAAAAAAATACAGGACAGGATTTGTTAAGCTCCTCAGCATACCTATGATTAGTATCAAAAAATCCCAATAACAAAAACCAAATGACATGATTGACAGAAATCATGTTATTTGGTTGAAGAAGCTCATATCAGCCTTTTCTTGAAGTTGATTATTGGGCTCATGTGCTAGGAAAGAATCAATGAGGATGCTGGAAAGAATTAACCAGAGCATCCTGTGACCTGTTCATTTTCATATGAAAGAGGGCATTGATGCTGTTGGACGATAGAAAGTCCAGCAGGTAACTACTTGTCCTTGCATTACCATGCTATCAGCTTCAATTAATTCAGTGATTACAATGGAGTGGTCTTAAGTAGAACATCCAAAATTCCAACTGTGTCAACAAGGTCAGAACTTGCTGATTGATCAATTTAATAGCCTAAATCAACTAAATACAATATAGCAAGAGTTTGAATTGACCACCGGCAGTGTTGTTCAAATCACCTTACTTAAACTACATGATGAGCTTTGCTATGAATGTCAAAGAAATCATTCAAGTTGCAATACGGATTGAACCAGAATTCTCATTCTTCCAATGCATCTCCTTCTTCAGTCACTTCCACCAGTTGTTTCAACGGTGTAACCCTTGTAAACAGAACCTCTGCAACCATAAAAAAACTTATGATACCATTGTCAAATGCGCCGGATGCATCAATTTGCATGCAAAATACAGGGCATTTATGACCTTGCTTACTGCACCTCAAATAAAGAAATTTAATATAATCTAAGTGAATAGTACAAATGAAGAATGAGGGAACGTATCATCTCTGAAACAATTAGGTAGCAAAGGAAAGCAGGTGAAGTTACAAAGCATTTCATTCAATCATCCTCCATGCCAAGCAAGATTTGTTGGAAACAAAATGAACCCAGACCTCTATAAAGAGGTTGAATATTGCTAGTTGTTACATTTAAATCGCCTTTAAATCTTTCCCTTCAACTTCTATTTATATTCTGAGGAATTATAGTAGGTCCAAAAGACACCTAAAAATCTTTCCTCCCATCAAGCAGAGGAAAATTTGACATCTCCCCATCTCTCCTTTACCATGACTAAACAAAGCATAAAAAGCCAACAGTTGGATTTTTCCCATAGCATAAAAAAAATTTACCACTGAAAGTAAGATATACAGTTCATCAATAGAAAAGATCCTACGCTACAAGTCAATTAGTTAAACAGGGAAATGATAGGCTGCAAAGATAATAGCCAGGATAGAACTACTGACCAGTCTTCTTGGGAAACGAAATCCCTTTGGAACTGATGTATGTGCGAGGGTTTGGCAAGTGCTGGTTTCTCAAGTACCTTTTTTTGACCCTAGGAACAGCAAGCACGGTCAAAATCAGCTACCATCATTGGCCAAAATTTAAGTGATGAAAAAAGAATGCATACAAAAAGAAATCATCCTTTAACATTATGAATTGAAGAACCACAAACCTTAGTTATTACACAAATGTCTACATTGCTTCCACTTCCCAAGTCATTGAAAATACCAGAGCAAATAGCCTCAGAAACCAAATTTATTCCTTCATGTCTCAGTAGAAATTTATTTTTTGAAATTCATTAGCCATGAAACATAGAAACACATAATCTCCAGTAAGATATGCCTAACACCTGGTTCTCAGAACCACAAAGTTCATTCCTAAACGCAAAAGTAAAACCAAATTAGATAAGCCTTTACAAAGAAGATATAGTCATGTTTGATTTGACGATGACGAGATAGAACGAAGCTCAATTTAAAAGAACTTTCAAGCACATAGGACAGAGTAGAGAGTAGCTTACCGTCAGCCCTTCACGGTACTTCGACTCAAAAACAGCCATTGCGGCAAGGGAACCAGAACCCATCGTAGCTAGCGGCAAAGTTTCCGTTGACCCGGAAGGACGGATCTGCGCAATGACATCAATTCTAGAACTGAGGTCACAGCAAGAATTACATAATTTCAGATATTCATAGATGGAACCCAATTCACTGTGTGCAAATGTGGTCCTGTAACATCAACTCCACCAAACACCAAAAAATCTCTCTAAAGGTGGATAATGGGACTACTGGTCTGCTGCTTTGACTTTTTATTTTTCCAACTACTGTGACGAAAGAAAGCAAAGAAACTCAGCTTCTTGCAGGTCCCAATAAGCGGGTCATTTTTGTCTACTCGTCCAGTAAAGCCTCACTTTTTCAGCGAAGACCAGAACCGATTCAATCAATGCGACTTCGTCCCACCAGTAAAAAAAAAAGTAAGGAATATTCTGAGGCGGGCAAGGAAGGAAGAGGCAGGATATGTCTAGAATGTAGAAAGAGAATCTTCTCATTCAGAAAATGCCCCTTTAGCCCACTCTCTTTTTACATAGCCAACTAGTTGGTGTACTCTCCCTCGACACTGACCTTATAGAAGTCAAGCCCTTTGTCTCAAAAAGAATGGTCTCGATCTTCTTCTTTCTTAGCATTATTGTAAACCATTTGATCCTAGTCGTCTTGCGTGGAAGGAGCCAGATGACAGAGACTTTTCTTTTCTCACCCCTCAATATATACTATTAGATTGCGTCCGACCACCCGATCGATGAAGACTCGAACCTAACCACCCCGCTTTTGGAGATGACGGAGACTTTACTCGACGTCTTGACCCATCCATAGTCTGCTAATCTAATCCCAACGTCTTTGATCCTGACAAGCTTGGATAGGACTATATCTCTGTCTTTTGTTTGTTACACAACACTGAATGTACAGTTCCTTTGTTCTTCTGGCTATGGTTCTTTCTATTCTTATTTCTGACTTTTTTATTTTCTTCCGGTGGAGTATCTGAATACGAGCCTTGTTCAACTGTGCCCACGGACCCGCAAGCCCTCGAGGCAAGGCGAAAAGGAAGAGATGCTCTGGCTTTCTTTGGTCTTTAACTCGCTCCCCGCTCGAGACGAGAATGAATGTTGGAAACTCTTCGATGACATCTTCCTTTGAGTGCACGATTCCTTAGCTGTGCCTGTTTGGTACCGAGCTCTTTTGATGCGATAGCATCCACGTCAACTATTCACCCCGTTCCTGTTCATGACAAGGCCCATATCAAGGAGAAGCCCAAGTCTTATTTAGTTCTTATATCAAAGAATTTGGGCCACCATGGGATCCAACTTACCTAGTCAAGGCCCAACAAGACCATTCAACATTGACTAAAATTGGATCCCAAACAAACTCATTGCTTTGACCAACATGGGATGCTACTTTGACAAAAGATGGACCAACCAACTTATGGTGTTTTATTCCTTTCTTCTTTTGTGTTCCCTAGCTCTTCCTATAAATAAGGGACAAGAGTTCATTTTATGAAATAGACCAAGAGATTTGAGCTTAAGCTTGTTTGAAGAGAAACCTAAGTGTTTCATCTTTGTTTTCAAATTCCAGTATTGTTCTTCAATTTCATTCTTCATATTCTTGAACTTAAATTCCAGCTCTTACATTCTTGTTCTTAAATTCCAGCTTTTATATTCTTGCACTTAAATTCCAGCTCTTACATTCTTGTTCTTAAATTCCAGCCTTTATATTCTTGCACTTAAATCCCAGCTCTTACATTCTTGTTCTTAAATTCCAGCCTTTACATTCTTACTTTAATTTCCTTGTCTTTCCTTTTCAGCTTTTATCTTATGCCACTTAAAATTCCTTGCCATTTATATTTCCGTTCTTCATATTACAATCTTTAAGTTTCTGCCTTTCAGCTTCCAATCCATAATATTCCTTACTATTCCAAGTTACTATTTCACTGTTCATACGTGTTCTTAATTTCGAGTTTTCACTTTGAATCCTTTACATTCCAATCTTAATATTCCAGTCTATCATTTTTCTATTATCCATTTCCTGCCATTTGCATTTTTTTCTTATATTTTAAGTTCTCAGTACTACAGTTACTATTCATTACTATTCATACATTCTTCTTGTTTCTCCAGTTTTTGCTCAAAATCCCTTTTATCCTAACCTTGAATTCATTTCATTGTTATTCCAATCCTCTATTTTTAGACATGGAATTCTTATTCCTTGTTTTGATCCTAAGCTCACTCTTTAACCCATCACGAATCGCATCAAGTTCTCCCTTTCTTGAAAAAGATTTGTCCTCAAATCTTGACTGTTTGCTTTGGGCGCCATGGAACTATAATCCAAGTTCTTGAATATACATGAAGCTCCAACTCTGGTGGCCTACCCAAGTGTGTTGGGTCACAAATCAACGGTAGACTACCATGTTGCTTGGATGGAAGTTTACAACCTGACCAGTGATGGGATGCAAACAAGTAGTTGAGGTTATGTAATGTCTTTTGAGTACCTTCATCAGTAGCATTGAAAATTCTGTGTGATTGTTGCTGACAATAACCACTATTCAAGCTAGATAATGCTCCTGAATTCTTCAACACTTGGTTGAGACGTTGTGTTTCATCTGACAAAATCACTACTGCCTTGTTTCGTAGTAGTTCGTGCTTTGGTAGATCTGAACTTCTTAAATCTATCTCCTGTTTAGGCAGCACCTCTTGTTTTGGACTATCCAAGTACTTTGGATTTGCACTCATGGTTGTTGGTGTGTCAATCTCCAAAAGAGCGAAACTTTCTATGCCCACCTCTTTCTTTGTCAACACCACTGGCTTTGGTAGATCCAAATCTTTTGGTTCTACTTCTGCTGACTTTGTTTCTTTGATTTGAACAACTTCTATGGCTTTCTTTGGATTAGCTTCTCTCTTGTACCACCGTTCTATCCACATATCATAGTGTTCCTTATAGTAATTGAGGTGGTGTTCCTGCTGGTACTGGGAATCTGAGAAAGCATGACCTTTCTTTTGGATGCATCGTGGGTCTTGGTTTTGACATTTGTCCATCTTGTGCATATCAACTAGGTCTTGATTGTAATTGTGGGGCAAGAAGTGTCTTTTGAGCAGCTTCTTCAATTTCTTCCATGAACGAATCTTTTCCTTTCCATCTCGTTCTCTTTGTTTCTTAACATTCTTCCACCATGAAGAAGCATATTCTATGAGATGAAGAACAACAACTTTATACTTCTTTTGGTCATCATATCCCTTGAATGCAAACACTCCTTCAATATGGCATAACCAATCAACAAAATCGTTGGGGTCATGAGTACCTTTGAATTCGGGGATATCAACATGTAAGCCAGAATCATCATCTGGCCAGAAAGGCCGTGGAATTCCTTGAGGTAGAGGTTGCGGTGGTTGATATGTGAGGCTTGTATAGGGTGGTTGTGCACTCTGAGATTGGTATGATAGATATTCTTGGTAATAAGACGTAGGTGATGCTAGCCTTTGTGGGATAACTGGTTGGGTTGCTGCTTGAATGGTTGATTGTTGAGAAATGGATATTTGTAGGGGCGGTGGTAGAGTTGTATGGAATGGCGGGTGCGTTGTTTGTGGTGGTGGTAGATCAAAATGAGGTGCTTGGGTTGTTTGTGGTGGTGGTAGATCAAAATGAGGTGCTTGAGTTGTTTGTGGTGGCAAACACTGTTGAAGTAAAAGTTTGAGCTCTTCGAACTCAACCTTCATCTTCTCAAGTTCAACATTCTGCTCCATCTGTATAGCTAGCCATGGTGGAGTGGGTGAGGAAGAACGTGAAGAACCATCTCCTTCTTGAGACATGGTGATGCTATCAAACAGATTGGGAAAAGTTTTGTTAGAGCGGCTCACTCACCAAAACCTTGGCTCCGATACCACTTGATGCGATTCGTGATGGGTTAAAGAGTGAGCTTAGGATCAAAACAAGGAATAAGAATTCCATGTCTAAAAATAGAGGATTGGAATAACAATGAAATGAATTCAAGGTTAGGATAAAAGGGATTTTGAGCAAAAACTGGAGAAACAAGAAGAATGTATGAATAGTAATGAATAGTAACTGTAGTACTGAGAACTTAAAATATAAGAAAAAAATGCAAATGGCAGGAAATGGATAATAGAAAAATGATAGACTGGAATATTAAGATTGGAATGTAAAGGATTCAAAGTGAAAACTCGAAATTAAGAACACGTATGAACAGTGAAATAGTAACTTGGAATAGTAAGGAATATTATGGATTGGAAGCTGAAAGGCAGAAACTTAAAGATTGTAATATGAAGAACGGAAATATAAATGGCAAGGAATTTTAAGTGGCATAAGATAAAAGCTGAAAAGGAAAGACAAGGAAATTAAAGTAAGAATGTAAAGGCTGGAATTTAAGAACAAGAATGTAAGAGCTGGGATTTAAGTGCAAGAATATAAAGGCTGGAATTTAAGAACAAGAATGTAAGAGCTGGAATTTAAGTGCAAGAATATAAAAGCTGGAATTTAAGAACAAGAATGTAAGAGCTGGAATTTAAGTTCAAGAATATGAAGAATGAAATTGAAGAACAATACTGGAATTTGAAAACAAAGATGAAACACTTAGGTTTCTCTTCAAACAAGCTTAAGCTCAAATCTCTTGGTCTATTTCATAAAATGAACTCTTGTCCCTTATTTATAGGAAGAGCTAGGGAACACAAAAGAAGAAAGGAATAAAACACCATAAGTTGGTTGGTCCATCTTTTGTCAAAGTAGCATCCCATGTTGGTCAAAGCAATGAGTTTGTTTGGGATCCAATTTTAGTCAATGTTGAATGGTCTTGTTGGGCCTTGACTAGGTAAGTTGGATCCCATGGTGGCCCAAATTCTTTGATATAAGAACTAAATAAGACTTGGGCTTCTCCTTGATATGGGCCTTGTCATGAACAGGAACGGGGTGAATAGTTGACGTGGATGCTATCGCATCATCTTTGATGGCCTTTATCCGTTCACGCTAAAAGGTAGTGAGTGGAGTCAGGCACAAAGCGATCCTCAGCAGCCGAAAGAAGCCTTGTTCGATCTCCTGTTGAAGTGGTTACTCACCTGCTACATAAGTTTTGCAAACCTAGGTGAATTCAACTTTCCACTGGACGAAGGCAAAAAAAAAGAGATAGAATACGACGGTTTTTCAGGCGTATAGAGAATGACACGATCATCTAGCTTTGGTCCTCTCATCATCTGATTCCCGAAAGGCAGAACTGAAGAACGCACTGTTTGGGACTGGGCACGACCCCTCTGCTTTCTTTAGACTATAGTTTTTTGTTTTCTGGATGTGGATTGAGCATTTTGTTGAGTATTGTTTTTGCGCTTGTTAACCTTCTTCTTTTTGACCGGACAACTGGATGCGCGAATCTTGCTCTACCACCCCTTTCTTTAAAAAGAAAGAACTCTAGTGAATGACTAAGAGGAAGTGCCTCTGGTATTTCAGTTTCGACATGGCCTTGATCTTCTGGTGAAGTGGCAGTAATGTGAGCCTTATCCAATCCCTTTTCCAACCAAGGATACTGAGTCTGACCGAGGAGAAGGACATCTATCTTGGCTGTCTAGCTATGACTAAAAAACCTACTTGTGACAACTCGACTGACAACTCGACACTGGAAACTTTGATGATACTCTTTTTGCCAGCACACGACCGTAAGCTGTCTTTGCTTATTTCCTTGCTTAGCTACCCTCGAATGGTTTGGTACACGCTTGCCGGCCCCTCACCCCTATTAGTTAGTAAAGCTTGGATGCCGATCAGTGGCCTATTTACCGAATCATGATTCTTTTGAGTCCTATTTTTGCAAACGAATAAGACGGTGCTGATTCCGATGTATTCGATTTCTATGACATTGAGTCTACCTTTTCTTTTTTATTGTATATGACCTCTTGTACAGTATTTTTTCAGGCATTCAAACTAACCGATTTCATCTTGATTGAAATCCTGGCGATTATACCAAACCGTTCTTCCAGCGAAGTGGTGTAATTTTCGCCTTGCCTTATTCGGCACCAAGACCAAATAGAGAGAAGGGCGAGGCACAAGAGGATGTACTGGGCCAACCATGACCCTTTTCGAGCAGCTCTTTCAACTGCCGCCTAATCTCCCAACCAACAAGTTGCTTAGTTTAGCTGCTCTTCGGCTTTCGAGAACAGGACGTACTAGTTCTTGAGAGCGAAGACTAAAGAACCTACTATAAAGATAGGGTCCCGGGTACTTATTCTGACTGAAACAAGGCCAACTGCAATTCGATTGGAGGAAAGGGCTGCAAGGTGACCCCCAAAACCCCAGCTAGTTTTGGCTGGCACTTTTCATTCTTCAATTCATTCGAAGGGGTAGGGTTTGATTTATTTTTGCTTTTAATTCCATCAAGGTGTTTTGAGAAAGAAGAAAGAAAGGAAGAGGTCTTGTTTTTGTTTTCAAAATTCTCTCATGAGCAGCCCGGTCACGTTTGTTGAGCTCCTTCGTCCATGTTAAAAGTAAAAGCAAAAGGTATACTAATCAAAAGTAATTCCAGTTGGTGGGATTGGCTTCCTCCTTGTACAAGCACGGGGCTTAGTGAAGTAGAACCGGGGGTCGCGCTGCTTGCTTGACGCATCCTTTCTTTCCTTTCAACCTTATTAGCGTTAGTAATAGTAAGAGTAAGTAGGACGGACCGGTTAATTTCCCCCCGGTTGTTGATGTAGTTTTCTTTGATTGATTTTCTGACTCAGAAGGAACGCTAGCTATATGCTTAACCACCAAGTCAAACTAAGACCAGGCTGGATGTAATTCAGCTACTGCCTATGATGTGAACAAGATGAGACTTTCATTTTTTTGAATAGAATGGTAAGCCAGCCGGGGAAGACCAAGCCCTTTTAAAGTCAAGTAAGTTCAGGCTGAAGCAACTAAGTGTAAAGAGGCTGGATGTAATTCAGAGCAAGCAGCAAGGCGGAAAGAAAAGAGATTAATACAAGACAACAGAGGGCTTCTAGAGCACTAACCAACATTGGCTTACAGAGTACTAAGGTCACATTAGAGCTCTCCAGGAAAAGAAGGAAGGAAAAGGAAAGGCTATGTCAACATCTCTTTCCTTTCTTCTTCGCCTTTTGCTTTAGGTCTTCTTGCCTTGGGACTAGTAGCAGTTTGAGTCCCTGAATTACATCCAGTGGCTGTCTTAATTCCTTATCATCTGCTTATAGTTTCCGTTGCCTTTAGCAGCCATCCTTGCTTCGCCATTAGGCTAAGTAAGAAAGATCAGGACTGACCTTCTTACGACTGGTTAATACCTCTTTCCTTTCCTAGCTGCCTTGCCCTTTACTAGTAGGCTACTACTACTCCTGCCTCTGTTGACAAATGGAGAACACCTTCCCTTTTCGCTTCGTATACTCCACTCGTTCCCTTTCTTTCAAAGGCTGGATGTAATTCTGATCTACGACCACCCTTTGGTATCTGCTGCTTCAGATTCATCGAATTCCCTCTCCCTTCGGTCGAGTACAATTTCATTCCCTCCCCGAACCGGAAAAAGATATCAGTTTGCATAAGGAACCTTTTTAGATTTAGGAAAAACTGTTGTTTACAGGTCGAGTAACCCTAGACAGACCTAGCCCTTCTTTGGAGGAAAATAATTTCACCTAGAAGAATGAGTCTGGGCTGAAAGCCCTTCCCACCTCCTTGGAATAGGCTGTTTTTTCCTCTGTTGTTGAATCGGTTCATGCCATTAAACTAAACCCCGTGGCATTGGCTTTGATTGCCCCTACTCTTCTCTTGTCCTCAACCCTCGAACGAAAAGATCAAACTCGTCGAATCGACTGAATTACATCCAGCCTTCGGACAATCTCCGGTCTATATGGGGAATGAACTCCAGAGACAAAGGTCTCCTTTTTTGATTAAGCGGAATATTCAGCTGCTCCAGTGGCATGTGCTTTTTTAAAGCACCTTTAGTCCGAGGTTTCTTGACAAATGAATGGTGATTCAAACTTTCCGCCCGTTCCACTTCCGTGACCTTGGAAATTGGACTGTTGAACAAGGAGCACTCTGGGCTGTTGTCGAGCTATCCCTCACCCATAGCCCTTCCTTTCAAGAAAATAATGGGATTCCTCAGCCTGAAAGTTGTTATTCCTTACCTACCGACCTTGGCTATATTTGAGGAAGCTTGCCTAGCGTTGGTTCAGAGCACTATACTTTATTGCATTTGGTTCGTCTCTCCGTTTGTTTTGCTTGCTTTTCCTATGTCCTTTGCCCTCTTCCTTCGGTCGAGCTCTCTTTCGCCCCTCTCCCTCGCCCACAGCCCAACCAATTCACAGACGATGAAAAGAACTCCTCAAATCCGAAGTACACTAAGTGGCGACGGACAAGTACACTAACTAAGTGGGTAAAGACAGACCAGTTGCTCGTTAGCTGGATCAACGCAACGCCACCGGAGGATGGAAAGGAGCTGGTCTTTCGGATGTCAATCTCTTTGATGCTGCATGCAGCTACCTTCCATCTATCGGCACATTATCTAAGTAATTCTAATGACAAGAAAGGCAACTGCCAAGGCAAATTACAGCTCACTTCAACGTTTCCAATTTCCCATAGAATCTCCGGGGCTTTCCTAGCCACTCTCGTTTTGTGTTTTGATCTTCTTTGTCTGAGAATTGGTTTGATTTGCTTCAACTATGAGAATTTCTACCAATTCTTCTTTTTTTCATCAAAGCTCATCCTAATTCTTCTTTTGGAAGAGGAACAGTTAAAAATTTCACCAAAAGGAATGAATTTGATTATGAAATCTTTATTATTATTTGACTATCAAGCTCTCTTCTTTAAAGCTTATGCCGTAGAAGCTGACATCAGGCTATTGGCGTTTTATCCGCATCTTCCCGACCAGGGTTCGCTTTGTTTGGGATGAACTCGCAAAGACTCGACCCGAGGACTTCCTTCGTAGAGTGGCATCTTTTAGAAGGTATAAGGACGCCAGTTTTTTCACTTTTTCTAAGAAAAAGAAAGTTTGAGCTCTTTTGGCTTACTTTTAGCCACGCGGGGCGGCTGGCTATCCGTATGTGTCCCAAAGTGACGTCCTGGATACAATAAAAATTTGTATTCTCAAATTATATCAGAAGGATTTGCAGTCATTGCGGAAATTCCATTTTCTTTACGATTAATATCTTCTTTAGAAGGGGCACAAACCATAAGATCTTATAATTTACGATCCATTCATTCAATATTTCCCTTTTTAGAGGACAAATTGCCACATTTAAATTATGTGGCAGATGTACTAATACCCTATCCCATCCATCTGGAAATATTGGTTCAAAACCTCCGTTACCGGGTAAAAGACGCCTCCTCTTTGCATTTATTACGGTTCTTTTTTCATGAGTATTCGAATTGTAATATTCTTATTATTCCAAAAAAATCTATTTCTATTTTTTCAAATAGTAATCCAAGATTATTGTTATTCCTATATAATTGTCATATATGTGAATACGAATCCATTTTCCTTTTTCTCCGTAACCAATCTTCTCATTTACGATTAACATCTTCTGGAATCCTTTTTGAGCGAATCTATTTACATAGAAAAATGGAAGATCTTGTCGAAATCTTTGTTAATGATTTTCGGGGCATCTTATGCTTCCTCAAGGATCCTTTCATTCATTTTGTTAGATATCAAGGAAAATCCATTCTGGCTTCAAAGGATACGCCTCTTTTGATGAATAAATGTAAATATTACCTTGTCTATTTATGGCAATGTTATTTTTATGTGTGGGCTCACCCGGGAAAGATCTATATAAACCAATTATCCAAGCATTCCCTCGACTTTTTGGGTTATTTTTCAAGTGTGCGGCTAAATCCTTCAATGGTGCGGAGTCAAATGCTAGAAAATTCATTTTTAATAAACAATGCTCCCAAGAAGCTCGATACAATAGCTCCAATTATTCCTCTAATTGCATCATTGGCTAAAGCGAAATTTTGTAACGCATTAGGCCATCCCGTTAGTAAGCCGGCTTGGGCCGATTTATCGGATTTTGATATTATTAATCGATTTGTGCGTATATGCAAAAATCTTTCTCATTATTCCAGCGGATCCTCAAAAAAAAAAGAGTATGTACCGAGTCAAATATATACTTCGACTTTCGTGTGTTAAAACTTTGGCCCGTAAACACAAAAGTACTATACGCACTTTTTAAAAAAAGATTAGGTTCGGAATTATTCGAAGAATTCTTTACCGAAGAAGAAGAGTTTCTTTCTTTGATCTTTCCACGAACTTCTTTTACTTTGCGGAGGTTATATAGAGCACATTTATTCTGGAATAATCTTTTTAGGAGGGACAATTTTACATATTTCTGTCAAATCCTTCTATTATTAAGTACGGCTGGTACCATTTCGATGTGTTTCGATTCTTCCGAACAAGAGAGGTTTGATGCTTTTGAATTCATTGTATTAATTCCACTTCCTACTCGCAGTATGCTCTTTATGATCTCGGCTTATGATTCAATTGCCATGTATTTAGCTATTGAGCCTCAAAGTTTATGTTTTTATGTGATCGCAGCATCAAAAAGAAAGTCTGAATTTTCCACGGAAGCCGGCTCGAAATATTTGATCTTAGGTGCATTTACCTCTGGAATATTACTGTTTGGGTACGACCGGACAACTACCGATATCTAAAAATATCCTTTCTTAGAATGTTGTTGTTAAATATATATCTATCTATATCATAGACTATCGGATCGGGTATTACTTAGATGTGAAACTTGCAGACCTCATTGGTTGTGATATTGATCTTACGGGGAACGAAATCAAAGAATATATAGACTTGTAGAGACCTTCTATGTAGTTGTCTATCTAGGGCGATCGATCTACATCTTTCTCCATAGCCCTGGGGCTGTGTCTCGATCTCCTACGTGCGAAATCTGAGGGACTAGTTCAATTGGGGATTCCCCTTGGTCTAATTCCACGCCTTATGACGAAAGGGGGGTCGGCGTGGCGTAAAGTGAAGATTGAGGGAAGTAGAGCAAAATTCCCTTCTGGGGTATTCCGAAGGTGTAACCTGGGCAACGAAAAAGGGGCCCGATACTTCAACTAGAGGAGCGACCAGTTGGTTCACCAAACCCCGACCCAGCGTCACACGTTCTCCAGGTCCGAAGGGATCCAGTGCCCAACTACCGACTCCTCCCGGAATTGCGTTATCGGAGCCGAGCCAGGAATGGCCGTTAGTGGACACCCACCACTTTTCACCGGTTAGAGAAGCCCTCTTTAATACATTAAGAAAAGATGTTCAGAAGGCCCAAAAAGACTCGATCATAGGAACTTAGACCACCTACGCGCTGGTAAATGAAAACCACCTCGACCGGATCAGAGTAAACAACAATGTCGAATCAGGCTGCCCCTTGCCTTCCAAATAGCAAGGTTATTTCAAACACCGTCGACTGTCCTACCAACTGATCAGTGGATTCATGCCGCACAGAAACCGAGACCTGAGAAGGAGGATTCTTTGGAAGAAAGATCGGACTTGATACCAGGATGATCCGCAGATGATCTCAGTTCTGCTCTTATCCATGGCTAAACTTAGAGCCTTTTCCCCTCACATTCTTATTGAAGGAATGACTCCATATTTCGGTTGAGCAACACTGGAGATGGTTCAACTACAACCTAGTATTCACTCGTGGGGTAGCTTCGCGTATTAAGATTCCACCGATAAAATGACGATCTCGTCGTAAAACTCTTTTTCCGTTGTTCCTCTTGAACTGAGGTGAGGCTGGTTTGGCTTAGATGGCTCCATATGAATTAGGAAGCATGGTTCGCTGACGTGAGAGGGACCGAACAGGAAAAGCATCTATTTCAGGAAATGAGGTCGGTAGTTGGCCTATGGGTGACATGTGATTGACCCAAGTAGAAAGTCTTTCTCAAGGGCTTAGCTCCCAGGATAACCATAGAAGGGGGTGACTGTCCAAGTCCATTAGCCTTATTGGCTTAGAATGAAGCCCCTCTCGCCTTAGCTTAATGGGACTCTGGCCGTTCACTTAAGCTTCACGACTTCCCTAACTACTACAGAGACTACTGTAGAAGTACTATGAGGAGGACTTTTTCATCATTTATTTACAAGCAACTTGCCTTCTTTTATTAGATCCTTCGACATGGCATGATACATATCCGTTCTTTCGTCCGGTCCAGGGGCGTCCCAGCTCCCCGAAATGAATGTTCTCTTCTACTTGATTATCGTCAATTGCCCGATTCTCCCTCTCATTCGCACAGCCAACTCCCTCTGGAAGCATCGATCCCGGATTGTCTGGCAATTCCATTCTTGCCAGCGATTAGAATTTATTGTATGTACGATAACCCGAAAGTAATCTTCCTATTGCTTGGCATCCCGTATCGTACAGATCATCTGATCGTAGACCACCCTTATACAGTTTCGGAAAGCCTTTAACTTGCCGCAGTTGTAGGAGAGTAGGCGGAGGAAGGTTAACTCACTCACTCAGGAAAAGGGGCTTTAGTTGAATCATTTCCAACCTAACCCTCTATTTCCTCGGATGAGGTCTCGCCTCCTTTATTCGATTTCCTGCTCGAGTGATTTCCACCCAATGGTATCCCACCAATCTCTTCCATCTTCACCCGCAGAATGGCTAAAGAAATATGAGGGGACAGAGTAGAGCTCGACTGAAAGGAGAGGGGACAGAGGAGAATTGGCCATTCAATCTTGTAAACTAATCGAGACCGAAATTGGAAAAAGAGATACGAACGGAGAGGAATAACCAATCGATGAAGGAACATGAAACCATTCTGTTTCAATAGAGGTACGAGAAAGGGTTGGGGGCAATGAAGTAGGTGAAATGCTTGGATTTTGCGAGCTGTTCCAACCACTGCTGGATGTGATTCCAAGAGCCGAACGAGAATGAATACCACACAGAAGAGTCAAGACCGGGCTCCCTAATGGAATATTTAACCGATCCATTCCGGATCAACCGAATTGGTACGGAAGTTGTAACATGGGAAAACCACGGAAAACACAACTTATTTGAATAACCCGGTGACCTACCGATTGTAGAAGTAGGATCTTTGGCAAGCAATAAGCACTTATATAATACAATTCGAGTGTACCATCTTCTTTCTCATTTCGAGGAAAAGGTGCGGGAGGAAAAGAAAACAACGGAGGGATCCGAATCGGACCTAAATGGGAATGACATGAAAAGTCTTTTTCAAAACCTAGCATTAAGGGCGTTACGACGATATACGAGAGGAATGAAGAAAAACTCGTGATTGGTGTGGAGGGGAAGATCAGTTTATGATATAGTTCAAGAAAGAGTCGTCTCATTTCCTTACTTCTTCGTTCTTTCTAATTCATTCACTTCAAGGCTGGTTCTGAACGCCGCGTAACATCATCTTCAACCAACCTCCACCGTACGTACCTTTCGGTGCGGCCACTAAAGAATTGCTTATACACTAAACAGCTGCTTATATACGCTTACTAAAAGACTGACTTTCATTCATGCGTCAGTGACCGGAGCGGATAACCCGGCAGGGGAAAAAGTGACTACCAAGGCTGCACATACCTCTTAAGTTTAGGTGGAGGTTAGAAAGAGGGGTAAAGGAAAGGATGTTAAGGGTGATTCGGCTAATCATGAAGATGGCATGAGGAAGGAAGCTGTACTAGGTGAGCATTCCGGTTCCAAAAGCAGCAAAGAGGGAAGAACGAGTTTTCAGCGGTGAGGAGGGGGAAGAAGGTGAAATCACACTGATGCAATTCGTGATGGGTTAAAGAGTGAGCTTAGGATCAAAACAAGGAATAAGAATTCCATGTCTAAAAATAGAGGATTGGAATAACAATGAAATGAATTCAAGGTTAGGATAAAAGGGATTTTGAGCAAAAACTGGAGAAACAAGAAGAATGTATGAATAGTAATGAATAGTAACTGTAGTACTGAGAACTTAAAATATAAGAAAAAAATGCAAATGGCAGGAAATGGATAATAGAAAAATGATAGACTGGAATATTAAGATTGGAATGTAAAGGATTCAAAGTGAAAACTCGAAATTAAGAACACGTATGAACAGTGAAATAGTAACTTGGAATAGTAAGGAATATTATGGATTGGAAACTGAAAGGCAGAAACTTAAAGATTGTAATATGAAGAACGGAAATATAAATGGCAAGGAATTTAAAGTGGCATAAGATAAAAGCTGAAAAGGAAAGACAAGGAAATTAAAGTAAGAATGTAAAGGCTGGAATTTAAGAACAAGAATGTAAGAGCTGGGATTTAAGTGCAAGAATATAAAGGCTGGAATTTAAGAACAATAATGTAAGAGCTGGAATTTAAGTGCAAGAATATAAAGACTGGAATTTAAGAACAAGAATGTAAGAGTTGGAATTTAAGTGCAAGAATATAAAGGCTGGAATTTAAGAACAAGAATGTAAGAGCTGGAATTTAAGTGCAAGAATATGAAGAATGAAATTGAAGAACAAGACTGAAATTTGAAAACAAAGATGAAACACTTAGGTTTCTCTTCAAACAAGCTTAAGCTCAAATCTCTTGGTTGTTTTACAAATGAGCTCTTGCTCTCTATTTATAGGGAGAGTTAGGGAACACAAAAGATAAAAGGAATAAAATAACATAAATTGGTTGGTCCATCTTTTGTCAAAGTAGTATCCAATGCTAGTCAAAGTAATGAGTTTGTTTGGAATCCCATTCTAGTGGTTGAATGGGCTTTGACTATATAGATTGGATCCAATGAATGACATTATGGCCCCAATTCTTTGGGCTTGGGATCACTAAAACTTGGGCTTTCCCATTAGGGCCTTTGGGCTTGTTCACATCACACACCCTCGAGACCAGGTCAGATTGCTGGTGAACCCTCATCTGCCTCTCCGGATTCCTTTCCGTTGGGAAGTCCGTCTAGGATTCCTTGCTTGAGTCTGCATCCCCTATTGGCTTTATTGCATATTCGACTGATTGCGCCTACACTTTGCTTTTTACTTTTCCACCTGCCAAGGCACCAAAACAAAAATGTACAATAGCCGATAGTGGAGCTCCTATCTAATGGAGAACCAGCCCAATCAGCATCTGACAAACTTTCAATACGCAAATGCCCATGGGGCTTATACAACAGTCCTTGTTTCTTCAGATACCGTACGTATAACAGCTTCCCAGTGAAGAAGGTCTAAAGTTTTTTTTGTGGCCGACCACGCTAACTGGAAATGCAATGTCTGGACGAGGTCGGTGAGTGGGATAGGTAAAGGCTATATGCTTCTCATTTCGGTATTGCATTTCAAAAAGATGATGGACGAGAAATGGTAAATTCATCGACGGGCTTGATAGCAGGTTGTCCACTCCACTCTTTTGGGAAGTTTAAACATTACTCCTCTCATCCTCAAAACAGCCCAGAATGCTGTAAAACTTAATATCCATTGTTCCTGACTCTTTGGGCCAACTACTTAGTGGCCAGGGATTTACATTATCCGGTATCTATGGATTCACCGAACAACACCTGTGGGGCCGTCTACCGATCCTCATTTTGCGGCGAGACAGTTCGGTTTAGTTCTTTTTGTCCCATGCCCAATCATGTATACGAGCAATAATCAATTTCTTTTGAGGGATCAAATTAATGAAGAACTTTTTGGCTCGTGCCCTTCGAGCTTTCTTGCCTAGTGACTAAGGATTTTCACACTTGGTGGTCTGGATATGCGGCTAAGGTTTTTCATAAACCAGTAACTGAAGTGTTAGAGGGGCGAGAAGAATCCCAAAGCAAGTGGGAAGAAGGAGTCAAGTCAGCCTACGACCTCGAAGGGACGGAAAAGAGTAAGTCTTACTTTTTTTGTGAGTCACATTGCCTTTGAATTTCCATTGGCTGATAAATTCCTCTTTGTTGCTTTTTCTCTCTCAGACACAAGAAGGCTGCCACTAAGGTGCCACTCCTGAGGTTGTGGAGATTACTAGTGAAGAAGGTGGGAGTGAAGTAGGGGAGAAGCCATCCACTGAAGCCATAGTTGAGGAACCAATGACAGAGGAGCCAGGAGTGGCGCAAGAGTCACCGGATGATTCCATCCCAAAAGAATCAGGTGGAGGGAGTATATATTACACCAGATTTTGATGGTGACCAACCTCTGAAGACGGGAGTTCTGGAAGTGAATCATCCCCTTTCTTTCGGGTAAGCAAGCGTTAGCCCCGTGGCATGAGGCTTAACATTACACCTATCGGAAACCATAGGCTAGGTAAAGGGTCGTTTTCTACTTCGCGGAAAGAGAGACTAATTTGAGCTGATATCACACTCCGGTACTTCGTACCAAAACCTATCTAAGTGTGTTGATAGGAAGAGAAGAAAGAGACCAGAAAGAGCCATTCAAGAATCTCCAGTTGGAAATTCAGAACATAGAACTGTGCCTTCACCCAACCCACGTGGTCCTTTTGGCAGACATTACACGGGGTGGCCACTAACGGCATCAGAGACTATTATGCTATGGCGCATTTACTCCAACTCATCAATGCCATTTTAATACAAGGAATTTCGACTGAGAATGACACCTTATTCGCTCTGCTACAACGAACGAACTAAATGGCAGACCATCGAGGGTGAGTGAACGGCTAGCCAAAGCCTCTCGTTTGGAGAAAGATCGTGGTGGAAATGCGGTTGAAAGCTGAAATGAGACGACAGAAACAGAACGAGTGAAAGAAGTTACTGAACGTAAAGCCCCTTTATCAGGGCAACATTGGAGTGCAAACTCGATTCCCCGTACGACACACACAACTATATAAAGCTCTTTCTCAGTCAGGTCCGACACGCATAGTTGAGTTCAACCTTCCCTGCCACTCGGCTAAGTTCGCTTATAATGAAGCCCAAACATGTCTTTCAACGACCAAACGCTCTAATGCTGCTGACTTGAAATCAGACGATGCATCGAAGATGTGTATGAGAAGGAAGAAACTTCGACTATCTTAGTTCGGTAGGAACGCCAAGCCAATTGGAAAGACCTAAAAACTCACTTATACCATAGAAAAAAACCGAAGGAGAAAGCGTTGGAACACGGTCTCATAGATCAACCCTTGCTGTAACCAATTATGTGGACGAACCACGCACCGTAGCTCATAGCTGTGTTCCGAACCCTGTATTTGAACGAAGTGGAAAATCTCCATCGAAAACGCGAGCAGGCATGGCTGCGAAGCTTGACTTGTAAGAGCTATGTGCTTACAAGGGAAAAAACCAGAAGCAGTGTAGGTTAAGAAGAATAGGCAGATCTTGGCCAGAGAAAAAGCCTAGTCTCATGAAGTTGAGGGAGACAGTCATCCGTCCATTGTTCGATAATTAAGCAACATAAAAAAGACATAAGCTGTGAAATACCACAGCACAATACAATTAGCGAAAGAGAAATCCTTTGGGGGCATCTAAATCATAGCAAGTCATGATTTTGCATCTTCCAGGGGATTAGGAAATACTTCAATACAATCAGCAGAAAACAATTACTAATATTATTTTGTTTGCAAAGAACAGTTACTAACCATATACAATGGTTCTGCAGATTCAAGAGAAACTTTTATTTACAAGACCAATGTTCTAGCCATAGAGAAAAACAATTCATAAAATTTCCAGACATAGCCAAAAGGAAATGCTTCAATACAATCAGAGCACCTCCTCCCCCCAAAAGAGAAAAAAAAGTTAAAGGGATATAAACCAAAGAAAAGTCACAAACACACCCAAGAAGCCTAATATGTAGTCCCTTGAGCTTACGCATTAATCAAGCAGAAATTACACATTTAGTCCTACACATCAGCATCCATACTATGGTTTTCTTTTTTTCTTTTTCTTTTTTCCCTTTTCGATGTTAAGCTTTGAACCAAAAATCAACCCAGTCAAAGGCCACTCCGCCTCATCCTACTTGAGCCAACACCCAATCCATACACCATTGCACATTTTTTCCTAGTTGTTTCATTTAGTGAAAAAAAATCCAGGGTTTTCTCCTTTCAGAATGAGATGGAATATCTAATAGAAAAGAGAAAATTTAAACTGAAAGAAAAATACATGAGAGAAGAAACAGGATGGGACAATCATAGATCAAATCTACGTAGGAAAGTCAGAAGAAAATGACTTTATTATGCTGTAGTCATTAGTCTTACAAAATTCGACAAGAAGAAAAACTCGTAGAGTTATGAATACCCATTGCATAACTCACCGTGGCGAAAAGAACTGCCGTTGTCAGTCCAGCACCAGTACCATTCACTTCCTATAAAGGTGGGTAGTTTAGGATCATTATCAAAGCTAAGGGTAAAATCTAAATTGTAAGAGAATGCCTTCAAATCAGAACACACACACCATTGTCAGAAGGTATGTAGCGCATAAGGCAAAAGCAGAGAATATAGGTGCAGTAAATACACAAACAGTTTCCACAGACAGAGGAAAGTTTCAAGAATTCAAAATCCTGCATTCATAGAATAATCTCTCACATATATTAGTGACATGGGACTCATATAAAGCAATAAGTTCAAATCTTTCCATAAACACCAAACTCAAAAGAAAATAAGGCTAACAAAATCAACTCCACTAACTTCCTATGAACTCTAAAGTACCTACCACCAGATGGTGCCTGTGGTTCATGTCAATTCAGGGTAAAAAGTTCTGCCAATAACACAACCAAGAGGATACCCTGAGAAAAAGAAAGAAAAGTCAATTTAGAACAACTATGTAAGATCTCACCAATGTGGAAAAGGAAGGACACTACAAGAATTTTCATGTGAGTTCATTTCTCCTTTTTGTTTTGTTTTTCTTTTATGATCAACAAATATATATCCTATGTCTAGAAGAAATTACCATGTCTGGCAATTGCCTGAAAACACCCCATCAAAGGAATAATATAGTTTGGGTACAAAAATATCTCTGCCAGCATATGCACAACCTCCTCTTCTTTCAGCAGATGCCCCTTTGTAAACAAAACACAAACCTTTTTTAAATTTTTGGAAGAAGAAAATTAGAATGTATATATAACTGGGTTTAGTGTTCTTGTTGGCAAAAGTTACTATATGCTTATACATATATCTTGAAACTTATATACTAAGTTTGTGGCCTCTTGGTTGCTTTAAAACAAAAGGCACCTATGATCAAAGCCCTATATCATCATATTTCTAAATTCTCCTAATTCTTCAATGACAACAAGAACACTAAACCTAGTTATATAGTAACTTTTGCCGAAACCAATTACTAGTATTGTAAGTCTTAAAATTTCACATTTCTCAGAAAGCAAACAAGAAGTATACCTTTTAGGGAGTGAATTAAACTATGGGAAAGATAGAAGCTTTGGGCAATGAGCAAGAAACCTTTCCATTGCAGATTGAAGACTAAAACTCCCATCCATGGCCATCTCTTCTAGACTTGGCAAAAACCAACTATATGTGTATATATGTATAGAGGATATATGGTCTGTATAGTATTAACAAGAAACTTAAAAACAAAGAACAATTTCGTGCTGGTCTTCTGGTTCTCTAGCCAAGAATGGACTTATGGTCTGTTAGGACTTGAACCCTACATAACCCACAAGTAAGAGCACAAGACTAGTGTCACCCTCGCTCAAATACAAGTAGAGCACATATATGTGGCTTGAAAGACAATTCTGCTTAGCAAACAGCAGAATGAGTTTCCCTGTACTAAAAAATAAAAAGGGCAAAGAGGCAAAGAACTAATTAAATCAACTGAACCTTAGACAAAACTAGGCCTCCTATACCACTTGCATTAATTGGAATTTAAAGTAATACTTCAAATCTAAACCACATATTCTACACAGTCATTGGGATTTTACATGAGAAGATTCAGATTTACATAACAAGATTGTAACATAATTTGGAGTTGTGTCGTACCATAATTAATTTTGAAGTAGCCTAAAAATGCAACTTGAATTTATTAGCGATTCATGCCTACTACCAAAACTTACCTTTTCTCTTCTGATTTCCCCACCATGCGTCTCTACAAGACTGAACCATACAAGCATGTATGCGTATATGCAGCAGCACCTGCTGCAGCATGTGATGCAACACTTGTAGGTCATCCAGCAACACCCCTGTATCATAAATGCAAGAGACCACTGAGCAACAATATTATCAAACCTGACAGAACTCCACTATTCAGAATACAAAAGCTTGAAACACAGCCACCCAACCAAAGTTTTTCAATCCTAGATGGTCATCTTGTCTTACCTTTAATCAAGAGCACTGTCCTCCAATACCATCTCCAGTATCAATTTTTCAACCTAACTAGCTCTTATCTCCTAGCTGATCTTTCAATCAAATAAATTAGTACTATTAAGCAATCTCCTCCACTCAGTCTCAAACCACTTAAATTTTTCCCATATGAAACTCAAATTCTAATTATTATGCAATGCAGTAATTATTGCATCATGATCCAATAGCCCACCAACTTCCTGCTCAAAAGCATCATCATTGATCTTGCCCAAAATCGTGCTGTCTAAAATCTAAATTGATAACACTGTTTTGAGGCACTAAAAGTGATCCAAAGAAACCATAAGAAATGCATTTTCCTTCATACAACTTATTAAAACAAGATTTAAGTGCCTAATGTTATTTTCAGTGTAAAATTAAGTTATTATAAGACAAAGATGATGCACAAAGCGATTTCTGCTCAACAGAATCATGTATAAAATTTGAGAACTAGAAATAAATGAAGCAAGATGCATAGTTTTACAAAAAGATTCATGTCTCACCACCATGTAAACCACCATAAATAAATACTAACTCACCAACTGCAGCTGCTGCATGCCTACAATGTCCTGTCAATTCAACTGCAGCATCTCCCCCGGCAGCATCAGCACTATATCTGCCTGTTCCAGGACTAGTTACAACAGACTTTGTATCACACCAAACTCCTGCTGCAGTGTTCAACACTATAAATAGGAATGAACAAGAGAAATTACCTTAGACATCTTTAGGTGGATCATCTTTTTAACCCAGAAAATAATGATAATAAAAATATTTAAAAAAAAGGATCATCCTTTGAATAACAAACACCCGAAAAAAAAAAAAAAAAAAAAAAAAAAGAAGAAGAAGAAGAAGAAAGAAACTTCATAATAGCAGCAGCAGCAACAACAAAAAGAAGTATCATTGACAGTTGAATTTAACCCATCATAAGATATTTTTTTCTACAGAAGCTTAAGCTCCCATATTAATTTTATGGTAGCACAACATTCTATAGGTTGCCAAAAGAGGCTTTTAATTTCACTTCACCTTGAAAAGTAAGACAACTTCATTCAACTTGTTTCAAGAAGAAAGATAAATCAACCAGAACCTACAGTGATGCTAGCACAGCTTGAAAAGCAATGTGTTCAAGAAAAAGAGACATAACTAAATAGAAAATCCAAGGCAGCAATCATTATAGGCATATATGCAATATATCAAAGAGGTTGGTTCAGAAAACCCACTGAGGCACATCAGATGAGAATAATCGGGCATAACATTTTGATTACCATGAATATATGAAAACAAACATGAAGGTCCACTAAATTCATCAAATTCAACAAAGACTGAGATCACGTACCACTTGAACACCAAAGATTCAAAATTGCAACAACTCAAACTAATCTCCGGGACAATAAATATCAGAGCAACTTAACGAAGCTAGGCTCAGACTTCCAAACAACGATTAAATTAGGGTTCTCAAACAATATGCATCCAACAAGAGAAGCAGTACGTAGAAGCCAAAAGCTTCGGCTTGAAATGCCAGTCCTTAGAAAATTTGAACTGTGAAAATTCAAATTAGGGTTTCGCATGCCACATCAAATCTACAACTAGAATTTCCTATTTCTCACAAACTCCATAAACCAACGTACAAAAGGGTAAGGTAGCCACAACGAATCGAATTTAGCAATCCAATTGAGAAACATACGGATGCCAGCGCTCCCCTCCAAACGGGGAGTCCCCGAGGCCGCGAAACTCCCCACGAGCGCCGTGGCGCCTCCAAACAAGATCAACCTGGGACCAATGTAGCCAGGCGTGCCCTCCTCCCCAACCGCCGTGAGCGTATGGCCACGCCTTGGGCCCGGCCCATCCTTCTCCTCTATTATACATTCACCACCGAGTAGGTCGGCGCGTGCCTCAGCCCGACCACGGGGCTCTGCGGCACCGGCTGCGGTTGCTGCTGCTCTGGCGGAGACGATTACAGGGGAGACAGAGCCGTCGATGCCTCACCAAGCTGCTCTCTCTGCACCCCCGGATCGTGATCGGTCTCCGGCCCCATGGACCGCGAATCCACATCCATTGCTTCAATCCCTCGATTCGAGCCTACCTTCAAGATCGGAGTTAGAATTCCCGCAAATTCGCATTTCTAATCAACATTTCGATCCGCTAGTGAAAACCAAGCCCCCGCCTCGAACGACCCCCCGCCAGTCGGGAAATTCACAGAACCGAAACCCTAACTCAAATCCTCGATTCCCAAATTCAAGAAAACGAGGCAAATTTTTCAAAACATTTCCGAACAGAGAAAAAAAAAACATCTCTCCTTCGCTCTGTGTGAAGGAACCTCCAGGAAACGAAACAGGATGACAGAAAATCTCAAAGCCCCAAAAAAACACAGCAAAGCGGGAAAAAGAAAATACCACCTCTCTCTCTCTCTCTCTCTCTCGAGTATATAACATTATACAATACCAAATATTTACTCCTCTCTCTTTTGATTTTCGCGTCTCGCACTCGAGGCACATGTGGTGTTTTCTAATTTTGGTTGGATCTTTTTTATTTTTAATTTTCCAACTATCACCGAAAACAACCGGTCAGCTGCATACGGATGGAAGACAGTGCACCACTGGAATTGGATTTGCAGGTGAAAACGGAAAATAGAGTTACTGGATTAACTGGGAATGGGTCTAAGTCTTGTTAGTAATAGCTTGTTTCTATTTATGGGGAACTTAGCTTTAATTATATTATTATTAATGTAATTAGATTCTTGGTACTGATGTAAAGGTGAATTTAGATTGTGGGAGTCAAGTTTATTTGAATTTATATTTTATATATTCTTTTTTTAATATATATTTATATTTTTTTATTATTTATATTTATATTATTGTTTTTATTTTCTTTATTTATATATATATACTTTTACTTTTTTATTTTTTATTTTCTAACTATTACCAAAAACAACTAGTGAGCTGTGGATGAATAGGAGACAATGTGCTACTGGAATTGGATTTGTAGGCGAAGACAGATAATAGAATTGCTAAATTAATTGGGAATGGATTTAAGCCTTGATGGTAATCGCCAATTCCTATTTATGCGGAGCTTGGCATTTTAATCAATATTTATTACATTATTATTAATGTAAAGGTGAATTTAGATTATAGGAGTCAAGTTTATTTGAGTTTATATTTTATTTATATTTGTTATTATTTGTTTTTTATTTATATTTTGTTTTCATTTTCAAACGAGTTTTTTTTGCAAGACGCTGTACAGTTGTGTTTTTTCATCCAAACATGGTCCTAATCACTCTAATGGCATCCTCATTCATATGTGACATGGCCAAACAATGATTTGGTGAGTTTTGTGCAAAAACGGAAGCGATGAGTTGTTTTCATAAGATGCTGTGCAGTTTTATTTTTCGAAATGACATTGTGTTTTTTCACCCAAACATGGTCCGAATCACTCTAATGACGTCCTCATTCATATGTGACATGGCCAAACAATGATTTCATGAGTTTAAGCAAAAATAGAAGCAGCAAGTTTTTTTCAAAAGACGCTACACAATTGTGCTCTTCCAAACGAAATTCTGTTTTTTCACCCAAACATGGTCCCAATCACTATAGTGGCATCCCCATTTATATGTAACGTGTTGAAACAATGATTTCGTGAGTTTTGAGCAAAAATGAAAGCAGTGAGTTGTTTTCGCAAGATACTGCGCAATTATACTTTTAGAAATGACATTGTGTTTTTTCAACCAAACATGATCCGAATCACTCTGGTGCCATCCTCATTCATATGTGAGATGACCAAATAATGATTTAATCAGTTTTGAGCAAAAACAGAAGTGATGAGTTTTTTTTGCAAGACGCTGCAAAGTTGTGCTTTTCCAAACAAAATTGTATTTTTTCACCCAAACATGGTTCCAATCACTCTAATGGCATCCCCATTCAAATGTGACATGGCCAAACAATGATTTGGTGAGTTTTGAGCAAAAACAAAAGTGGTGAGTTGTTTTCGCAAGACGATGCGAAGTTATGCTTTTCCAAACGACATTGTGTTTTTTCGCCCAAACATTATCCAAATCACTCTAATGGCGTCTTCATTCATATGTGACATGGCTAAACAATAATTTCGTCAGTTTTGAGCAAAAACGGAAGTGGTGAGATCTTTTCGCAAGACGCTATGGAATAACACCTCGCTTCCAATGTTACGGGTGCATGGTGGATTGGCTGGGGCGCATAGGGCTGTTTGAGGATGCCCGAGGAATAATAAAGGGGGATGTCGATGAAGGTAAACTCAGTAGTACGGGGTGTCTGATGGGCGCCTGTGAGTACGGGAATGTGAAGATGGGATTGTGTGTGGCTAAGCACTTGCAAGAATTGGAGGCCGTGGAATGGTGGGGTTTATGTGGTTTTATCAAACATCTGGCCCAGCAGAGGGCCGTGGAAGAGGTTATGAAGAAGAGAAACCTTGCATAGGTTCCTGGCTATAGTTCGGCATCCAGTTCATAATGTTGTTTTAGAAATTGGGGATTATCTCATATGTTTATAACGATTTGCCCAATAAAATCCTTTCTCGCGTAGTATTTTTGTTTTTTGTTTTTTTTTTTTGAATTCTTAACAAACAAGGGAGTGGCTTCTTTATAAACCAATTTTGAGAGAAGAGTAAATTTTTAAAAATGATGTTCATTTTCATAAATGAGATTTTATTATAACTTGTTTAGATATATATTATTTTTCTTGTAATATTACTCATAAAATTCGTAATTTTGAAATGTTTCATATAATTTATAGCATGTCTTAAATTTATGTTATATATTATTTTTTTCTCCTAAAATTATAACAATAGAAAGTAAAAGGGAAATAAAATCGCTTTGTAACTAAAAAAAAAAAAATGGCATTTTGAAGATTTCTAATTGTTGCGGCGATTTGTGGTCATTATAAAAACTGCACTGACAATGGCCTCCCATGGATAATTTTAAAGCGCAAGGCAGCAATAGTTAGAAACCACATCAAGGTTTCTCGTCCTAACAACCTAAACTGTCGACCACACAACCACTACCATTGTGACTTGGCTAAAGCAACAGTTCGCCCACTGCTCTCAGGTGCCTCGCTTTGATCTTTGAATCGGATGTTACACGTGCGGCCTGATTTGAACCAAAAAGAAGCCCCCAGAACCAGAAACTTCCTTTCTCTCTTCCACTTGCTGAGGATCAAAGCGGCCATGGAAGCAATACTCACGGACTGCGTGCAGAACAGCCTTCGCCATTTCACGTAGAAAAACGCCATCTTCGTCTGCAAGCGCCTCGAGGTTCCTTCACCCAGAGCGGAGGAGAGAGCCTGGTTTGATAGCTTTCCTCTACTCAACCCCCCCGCCCCCTCCCCTTCTTTCTTATGTTCGGAAATGTTCTGAAAAATTTGTGTGGTCTTCTTGAATTCGAGAATCGTGGATCTGAGTTAGGGCTTCGGTTCTGTGAATTCCCCGACTGGCGGGGGATCGTTCGAGGCGGGGGCTTGGTTTTCACCAGCGGATCGAAATGTTGATTAGAAACGCGAATTTGCGGGAATTCTAGTTCCGATCTTGAAGGTAGGGCTCGAATCGAGGATTGAAGCAATGGATGTGGGTTCGCCGTCTATGGTGCCGTAGACCGATCACAATCCGGGGGTGTAGAACCATATAATACAGCGTCGTCTCCCGTTGCAATGGAGAGAGAGCAGCTTGGTGAGGCATCGCCGGCTCTGTCTTCCCCGCAATCGTCTCCGCCACAGCAGCAGCAACAGCAACCGGCGCCGCAGGTGCAGCAGAGGCCTGTGGTCAGGCCGAGGCACGCGCCGACCTACTCGGTTGTGAATGCGATTATATAGAAGGAGGAGGATGGGCCGGGCCCAAGGTGTGGCCATACGCTCACGGCGGTTGGGGAGGAGGGCACGCCTGGCTACGTTGGTCCCAGGTTGATCTTGTTTGGGGGTGCCACGGCGCTCGAGGGGAATTCCTCGGCTTCGGGGACTCCCTCGTCGGCGGGGTGTGCTGACATCCCTATGTTTCTGAATTAGATTGCTAAATTCGATTCTTTATAGCTATCTTACCCTGTTGTGCGTTGGTTTTTGGAGTTTGTGAGAAACACGAAATTCTATCGTAGATTTGATGTGGCATGCGAAACCCTAATTTGAATTTTCACAGTTCAAATTTGCTAAGGACTGCTATTTGGCTAACAGCTCAATTTGGAAATGCTGAATTGGAATTGCAAAAGATTCTTAGAACAACTATTTGATGCTGATCTTAGAACATTAAATGCAAACATCCGTATTTGCATATTTTGGAGGTTACTAGAGGTATTGAATCAACAGTGCCTGGAGATGACATGTTGGTTGGTGATACTTCTTTCCTTGGTTGCCTATCTATATTTATTTATGGTGGTTTACGTGGTGGTAATACATGAATCTTGTTGTATAACTATGCGTCTTGCTTCATTTATTTCTAGTTCTCAAATTTATACATGATTCTGTTGAGCATAATCACTTTGCGCATCATCTTTGTCTTATAATAACTTAATTTTACACTGAAAATAACATTACGCACTTAAATCCGGCTTTAATAAGTTGTATGAAGGAAAATGCATTTCTTATTGTTACTTTGGATCGCTTTTAGTGCCTCAAAACAGTGTTATCAATTTAGATTTTAGACAGCACGAATTTGGGCAAGATCAATGATGATGCTTTTGAGCATAAAGTTTGTGGGCTATTGGATCATGATGCAATAATTACTGCATTGCTTAATAATTGCAGTTTGAGTTTCATATGGGAAAAAGCTAAGTGGTTTGAGATGGAGTGGAGGAGATTGGTGAATAGTACAAATTTATTAGATTGAAAGATCAGCTAGGAGATAAGAACTAATTAGGTTGAAAGATTGATATTGGAGATGGTATTGGAGGACATTGCTCTTAATTAAAGGTAAGACAAGATGACCATCTAGGATTGACAAGATTTGGTTGGGTGGTTGTGTTTCAAGCTTTTGTATTCTGAATAGTGGAGTTCTGTCAGGTTTGATAATATTGTTGCTCAGTGGTCTCTTGCATTTATGATACAGGGGTGTTGCTGGACGACCTTCTTGTTGCTGAAGATCTAGCTGCTGCTCAAACAACAAGTGTTGCATCACATGCTGCTGCATACACGCATACATGCATGTATGGTTCAGTCTTGTAGAGATGCAAGGTGTGGAAATCAGAAAGAGAAAAGGTAATTTTTGGAAGTAGGCATGAAGCGCTAATAAATTCAAGTTGCCTTTTTAGGCTGTTTCAAAACTGATTATGGCACAATACAACTCGAAATTATATTACAATCTTTTCATGTAAATTTGAATCTTCTCATGTAAAATCTTAATGACTAGTACGTAGAATATGTGGTTTAGATTTGAAGTATTACTTTAAATTCCAATTAATGCAAGTGGTATAGGAGGCCTAGTTTTGTCTATGGTTCAGTTGATTTAATTAGTTCTTTGCCCCTTTGCCTTTTTTATCTTTTAGTACAGGGAAACTCATTTTGCTGTTTGCTAAGCTTTTGATCTGGCCTGCAATACAAAAGTGTCTTTCAAGCAATATATATGTGCTCTACTTGTATTTGAGACATGGGTGATACTAGTCTTGTTCTCTTAATTGTGGGTTGTGTAGGGTTCAAGTCCTAACAGACCATAAGTCCATTCTTGGCCGGAGAACTAGAGGACCAGCATGGAATCATTCTGTGTTATAAAGTTTCTTGTTAATAGTATATAAAGACCATATATCCTATTACATATATACACCTCTAGTTGGTTTTTGCCAAGTCTAGAAGAGATGGCCATGGATGGGAGTTTTAGTCTTCAATTTGCAATGGAAAGGTTTCTTGCTCGTTGCTCAAAGCTTCTATCTTTCCCATAGTTTGATTCACTCCCTAAAAAGGTATACTTATTGTTTGCTTTCTAAGAAATGTGAAATTTTAAGACTTACGATACTAGTAATTGGTTTTGGCAAAAGTTACTATATAACTAGGTTTAGTGTTCTTGTCATCATTGAGGAATTAGGAGAATTTAGAAAGATGATGATTTAGGGCTTTGATCATAGTGCCTTTTGTTTCAAAGCAACCAAGAGGCCCCGCACTTAGTATATAAGTTTCAAGATATAATTGTTTATATATATACATATATAAAAGCATATAGTAACTTTTGCCAACAAGAATAGCAAACCCAATTATATATATATTCTAGTTTTCTTCTTCCAAAAATTTAAAGGTTTGTGTTTGGGTTTACAAAGGGGCATATGCTGAAAGAAGAGGAGGTGGTGAATGTGCTGACCGAGATATTTTTGCACCCAAACTGTACTATTCCTTTTATGGGGTGTTTTCGGGCAATTGCCAGAAAAGATTGTTGACAAAGCTGTGGCCTTGCTTTGGATTGTGCCCAATTTAAGATCCAATTCCAGTGATACATCAGCACAGGCTGCAGAAGAAGTTCTGAATGAAGCTGCCAGTCTAATTGAGCTCTACAATCGGGCTGGTAGGGGTCTGGATGTTCATGAGCTTGCTTGTTTGGCAGCCTGTTGGGCCCTTGATTGGGCTCCTTTTTTATTGGGGTAGGCTCATATTCTCATCCAACGTTCTGGTGCTGGTCTCTATTTCATAATTGATTTCTAATTAGTAATACATAGCTTGTTTTCTCCTTGTTTATGTCATTCTTTAACCATTGACTATTTCCCTTCTTCCTTCTGTGCTACGTATTTTAATGGATCCTAGCGTTGAGAGAAGCAAAATTTTGCACGGTGCATTGGACCGTCTCTATGTGTATATTTTAGGTCATGTGGTATGAATGCAATAAGTAGCATCATTACTGCAAAATTTGTGTTTTTATGGACACATTAGTGTTGACAGCTTTCCTTGCCGGATAATATTGGATGGGCAAAAAGGTTTCTTATTGTAACTTAGCTTTGAGATCTTAATTGTCATTGTTATATACTTGAAATAAGTCTTGGCTATTTTCATGCATTTCTATATCAAATGGAAAACATTGGTTACAATTAAGAAATTACAAAATTAATACATATTGTTTGTACTCTACGGATTGTACCTTGTTCTCAACTTACATAATTGGTCAATCCATGTGTTACACTTATGCTTTGCTGTTTCCACTCTTTTTTTAGTCACTTGGAAAGTAGAGGAAATTTTGCATTTTCCACGAACATTAGCAGAGAAGCTTGTATTTGTGGCCATCATTTTTCTACTTGTTACATAGTTCCTGTTTTAGTGTGTGTGATATTGACGTTATGATTAGCATGTGCTTGTGCTAGATTTTTTGCTGTTTGATGCATTGTTATGTACTTCGTTTGTTTGAGAGTCTGTTGGGTGAGATTTAAATAAATCCTTATTGCTTATTGGAAAAAAATAAAAATGTCTTTGAAAGATGATGCTTTTGAGACCATAACTATGTTGGTGTGACTCAATCCATGGTGTGTTACACATTCTCTAATCATGTGGAATGATTGACTTTTCTATCATGTGTTTATTAATCTTCTCATTAACATCCTCTTGGGTATGGTGGTGGAACTATTAGCACCTATATGGTATTAAGAATATCCATGAATTCTTTCTGAAGCAATCTTCTCACAGTTGGAGTTGAACTTTTTTTTTTAATCAGGCTGGAACTCGGACTCTACAAGCTGCTCAGACTTCTTACTGCCTCCTTTTAGTAGACTCAGAAATACTTTCTAAACGTTGGGACTGGTCCTGTTTCTTGGACCTTGTAAAGCAGGTGGCCAAAATTAATGTGAGCAGGGATGCTGGAGATGCAGATATTGTTGCAGACATCAGATGGTGTGGGATACAGGTTTTATCAGTGGTTCTTAGATCAAGCTACAGGCCTACTGTAGACTTTTGCATGGAGAAAAAAGAAGCATTTACATGTTTATTGCGGTTGGTAGTTTAACCCTGAGAAAAATGCTGTTCGCAAATTAAAATTTAAGTAATTTGTGGTATCATAAATATTCATATTTCTTTTTCCAATTTTAGCTGGGAAGAATTCTGTTTAGGTACATCAGTGGAGAAGGCTGGCTGGTATGTTGAGTCACCTGAAGAGAAGAAGTTGAGTTGTCCTAGTACAAGTAGTGATTTCAACCAGGAGAATTGTCTCCAACCTTTTGTACATTTGGCCTTGGAACTACCCTCTTCACAGCTCTGTGAGTTTGGGCCTCCAACATGGAATTTTAGGCTTGCGACCTGGTAGAATTTATCATAAAAAGAAACAATCTATTACACAATAATTCTGGCATTTATTTGCATTGCACCTTGCTGTTTATATTTTTTGTTATGTGAGAATTGTCAAACCAAAACACGTTGAAATACTTTACCTATTTCACCATGGTTCTTTTATCTTTGATTTTTACGGTCAATCTGCTTTTGTATCTTCAGGGATGATAAATCAGGAGGCAACTTGGTTTTTTTAACATCAGCTGTGAGAAAAAGGTTTTGAGATGGTTATGTTGGCAGTGAGCCAAAAATGGCCTGTTCTTTTTCATGGTCCTGCTGGTGCTGGAAAATCTGCTCTTATCAAAAAGTTGGCCTTGGATAGTGGAAATCAAGGTATTTCATTTATTTTACTACCATGTATTTGATTTAATGGAATGCCTCAGACATATACCTTTGGATCTAATTGGATTTCTAATTTCATGTTTTGAACTTATTTTAAGAAAATTACTTACCAAGTCATTAGGGTTTGTAATTCTATTGGATTGATAATTGGGTATCAAAAGCATGTTAAATATCTCTGTGCTAAGCTATCTATCTAAAATGTTTCCCACCATAGGTCTTGTGATAGAATCATCATATATGTAGGGATCCATGTTGCAATGAATTGTCGGTTGACACATACCATAGCAGAACAATTTTTTCTGTTTGATTTATTGCTTTAAGGAAGCCATTTGGATGGAATGAGCTCTTTACGAGAGAGAGGTCTGAGTTGAAATCTTGGACCAGTTTTTTCCCTTCTTTTTGTTGGGGGGTTCCCAAAAAAGATACTATAAATGTTTTCCACCAGTTCCATGCTCGAGGTATGTCTGGAAGAAGCTGCTGTAGATATAAAGAAAGGAAGGGCTTTGGGTTTAAAGAATAAAGGGCTTTGGGTTATTTTTCAAACTAAACCGGAACTGTGCTTGCTAGAATTTTCTCTGGCAAAGCTCCGGCGGGTGCCCCTTGTGGCTAAAGAAACAGCTAGTGGTCGGCCCCGCACACAAACGAATCCCAAGATTCGTCAGGAGTTTCACATTTCGGCAGTTTTGACGCCGAATCTGACCTTTTTGATGCCTGATCTGGTCATTCTGGGCAGATCTGGTACTTACGTGGATGCACTTCTTCTGATTGGCGCAGTATTGCGACTTGTTTTTATGTTTTTGGGCGAATTTGCGTTGGGTTGAGGAAGCCAAACAATGAGACTTCTTTGGCTTCTCAACTGCCTTCTCCACAGATTGGAAGTGGGACTGCTTCATTCCATCACCGACCCATTCCTTCATCCCTTTTTGCTTCCCTTCTGCAGCTACAAGCTTAGCCATTTGCTTTACTGGAGAGCAGGATTTTGGATCTGTAGCTTCCAACGTCCGGACATCTACGGCCTCCTCTTCAACGTGTTCCCAAGCCGCTTCCTCTTGCATCTCCTTACGCAGTTCCCGAAGATTTGTGTGCATCACCTCTAAGTGATTTTCCATTCTTGAGACCGTATCTTGCATCCTCGAGTTAATAGTTTGCATCCGCACCAATTGAGCCCTTATCTCCATCAATGGAGCTCTTAGCTCAGCAACATCTTCAGGTTTCAACCGAAATCCACCAGTCGATGGGCAGTTCCTCAGGTCGGAATTGCTCCGATACCAATTGTTACCGCTCTGATATGGATCATCCGGAACATATGGTATGGATGCCGAATTGGGCCCTTGATAAGAGTGTGATTCTAGCCTCATCGGAGGGAGACCAACACCTTTGGTCTCATTGGAGGGAGACACGACACCTCTAGCCTCTAAGGGAGACGCCACCATGGTTAAAGTTGAGTTTTCATTCATCAAAAGTACCTCTCATGTTACAAGGAGTGAAATATAAAAGGGTAAAACAGACTTAGGCCAACTTATACATTGGGCCCAAAACTAGACCCATAACAGCTCAGATCTGGGAAGGTACTACAGGGAGCATCCTGACTAGTCTCATCGACATTTAAATAAGCATCTTGTTCCCTTCTACTTCAGCATAGTAGACTTATTCTCCGATGATACTGGACGAAGATGAGGAAAATAAAAAAATAGAATTATTTATCCTTAGGTTTCCAAGGATACAGAGTACTCACCACCATAGAATTCAAGGATAAACACTTACCACTCTATTGAGAAGTAGTCCCAAAGAGATACAGAGCTAAAGAGATATAGAACTTTGCAAGAAAGCCAAAACTTTTACTTATCTCAAAATTCATGAATTGCTTCATTACATAAGAGGGTGGCTACTTATAGGAGAGATTCTCCTATTTTCAAGACTAGTCAAAAACAAGTAATTACATCATAAAAGCTCCTTTGGTTTCCAAGATAGTCAAAGTAATAAACACATCATAAAAGCTCCATTGGTTCCCAAGGTAGTCAAAGTAATCAATACTCTTAGTTGTGCATGGCAGAGACTCCTTGGAAATCAGTTGTAATTATTGTGGTGAGACTTATCTCCTCAGGTGCATTACTATTAGGCATTTGGGCTTGGGTTGGTGTAGGATGGACCACGTCATGCTCCCCAGGTTGGAGAGGACTCGTCCTCGAGTCCAACTTGTCTTCCCTTCAAACTTCGGAATTTCAACTTTAACATCAGGAAAGTGTTGTAGATATCGTTGAACATCACAAGGATGGCATGGAGTGCTATCATTAGAGTCTTCATTGGCAGAGCGGTAGAAAGGATTCTCATCCTCTCTAACTCTTGGAGTTCTTCAATTTGTCTCCTCATTTCATCCATTTCCACCTCATGCTGATTAGTTTCATTCTCCTCTGGGACTTCAAAATTGTAAGCACGAGGATGATGACCAAACTTGATACCGAACGAAGATGAGGAAAATAAAAAAATAGAATTATCTATGAAAACTAAGGATACAGAATACTCATCACTTTAGAATTCAAGGATAAACACTTACCACTCTATTGGGAAGTAGTTCCAAAGAAGTACAGAGTAAGAATGTTCACCAACCTTGCAAGAAAGCCAAAGCTTTTACTTATCTCAAAACTCATGAATTGCTTCATTACATTAGAGGGTAGCTACTTATAGGAGAGATTCTCCTATTTTCAAGACTAGTCAAAGACAAGTAATTACATGATAAAAGATCCTTAGGTTTCCAAGATAGTCAAAGTAATAAACACATCATAAAAGCTCTATTGGTTCCCAAGGTAGTCAAAGTAATCAATACTCTTAGTTGTGCATGACAGAGACTCCTTGGAAATCAGTTGTAATTATTGTGGTGAAACTTATCTCCTCAGGTGCATTACTATTAGGCATTTGGCTTTGGGTTGGTGTAGGATGGACCACGTCATGCTCCCCAGGTTGGAGAGGACTCGTCCTCGAGTCCAACTTTTCTTTATTATAGCAACCTCATGCATATGTGACGTCGCCAAACAGTTTAGACGATGCACAGTTATACTTTTTGAAAAGACATTTTGATGTTTCGCCCAAACATGGTCCAAATCACTCTAATGGCAATCTCATTCGTATGTGACATGGCCAAACAATGATTTACTGAGTTTTGAGCAAAAACGAAACTGGTGACTTTGAAAAGCAAGACAATGCGCAGTTATACTTTCTCAAACGGCCTTATGTTTTTTCGTCCAAACATGGTCCGAATCACTCTAATGGCAACGTCATTGATATGTGACATGGCCAAACAATGATTTGGTGAGTTTTGAGCAAAAACGAAAGTGGTGAGTTGTTTGTGCAACATGCTGCACAGTTATGGTTTTCCAAACGAAATTGTGTTTTTTCGCGCAAACATTGTCCGAATCACTCTAATGGCAAGCTCATTCATAGGTGACGCGGCCAAACAGTGATTTGGTGAGTTTAGAGCAAAGACGAAAGTGGTGACTTGTTTTCGCAACATGATGCACAGTTATACTTTTCAAAATGACATTCTGATTTTCGCCAAAACATGGTCCGAATCACTCTAATGGAAACCTCATTGATATGTGACATGGCCAAACAATGATTTGGTGAGATTTGAGCAGAAACGAAAGTGGTGTTTTGTTTTCGCAAGACGATGGGCAATTATACTTTTTGAAACCACATTGTGTTTTTTCACCCAAACATGCTCCGAGTCACTCTAATGGCATCCTCATTGATATGTGACATGGCCAAACAATGATTTGGTGAGTTTTGAGCAAAAACGAAAGTGGTGACTTGTTTTCGCAAGATGATGCGCAGTTATACTTTTTCAAACGACATTGTGTTTTTTCGCCCAAACATGGTCCGAATCACTCTAATGGCATCCTCATTCATATGTGACTTGGCCAAACAATGATTTCGAGAGTTTTGAGCAAAAACGAAACTGGTGACTTTAGAAAGCAAGACAATGCGCAGATATACTTTTTCAAACGGCCGTATGTTTTTTCGTCCAAACATGGTCCGAATCACTCTAATGGCAACGTCATTGATATGTGACATGGCCAAACAGTGATTAGGTGAGTTTGGAGCAACAACGAAAGTGGAGACTTTTTTTCGCAAGACGATGCACAGTTATACTTTTCAAACTGACTTTCTGATTTTCGCCCAAACATGGTCCGAATCACTCTAATGGCAACCTCATTGACTTGGCCAAACAATGATTTGGTGAGATGATGCGAATCTTATGGTGGGCTTGAGCGATGATGCGATTCGTGATGGGTTAAAGAGTGAGCTTAGGATCAAAACAAGGAATAAGAATTCCATGTCTAAAAATAGAGGATTGGAATAACAATGAAAGGAATTCAAGGTTAGGATAAAAGGGATTTTGAGCAAAAACTGGAGAAACTGTAGTACTGAGAATTTAAAATATAAGAAAAAAATGCAAATGGCAGGAAATGGATAATAGAAAAATGATAGACTGGAATATTAAGATTGGAATGTAAAGGATTCAAAGTGAAAACTCGAAATTAAGAACACGTATGAACAGTGAAATAATAACTTGGAATAGTAAGGAATATTATGGATTGGAAACTGAAAGGCAGAAACTTAAAGATTGTAATATGAAGAACGGAAATATAAATGGCAAGGAATTTAAAGTGGCATAAGATAAAAGCTGAAAAGGAAAAACAAGGAAATTAAAGTAAGAATGTAAAGGTCGGAATTTAAGAACAAGAATGTAAGAGCTGGGATTTAAGTGCAAGAATATAAAGGCTGGAATTTAAGAACAAGAATGTAAGAGCTGGAATTTAAGTGCAAGAATATGAAGAATGAAATTGAAGAACAAGACTGGAATTTGAAAACAAAGATGAAACACTTAGGTTTCTCTTCAAACAAGCTTAAGCTCAAATCTCTTGGTCTCCTTACAAATGAACTCTTGCCCTCTATTTATAGGGAGGGCTAGGGAACACAAAAGAAGAAAGGAATAAAAACACCATAAGTTGGTTGATCAAAAGAAAATAAAACACCATAAGTTGGTTGGTCCATCATTTGCCAAAGTAGCATCCAATGTTGGTCAAAGTAATGAATTTGTTTGGAATCCAATACTAGCCAATGTTGAATGGGCTTGTTGGGCCTTGGTTAAGCAGATTGGATCCAATGGATGACATGGTGGCCCAAGTCCTTTGAAGAAAGAAATAACAAGGCTTGAAGCTTTTCCTTGTTATGGGCCTCGGCATGAATAGTGCTTGGGTGAAACACTTAGGTTTCTCTTCAAACAAGCTTAAGCTCAAATCTCTTGGTTGTTTTACAAATGAGCTCTTGCTCTCTATTTATAGGGAGAGTTAGGGAACACAAAAGATAAAAGGAATAAAATAACATAAATTGGTTGGTCCATCTTTTGTCAAAGTAGTATCCAATGCTAGTCAAAGTAATGAGTTTGTTTGGAATCCCATTCTAGTGGTTGAATGGGCTTTGACTATATAGATTGGATCCAATGAAGGACATTATGGCCCCAATTCTTTGGGCTTGGGATCACTAAAACTTGGGCTTTCCCATTAGGGCCTTTGGGCTTGTTCACATCAAATAAAATAACATAAATTGGTTGGTCCATCTTTTGTCAAAGTAGTATCCAATGCTAGTCAAAGTAATGAGTTTGTTTGGAATCCCATTCTAGTGGTTGAATGGGCTTTGACTATATAGATTGGATCCAATGAAGGACATTATGGCCCCAATTCTTTGGGCTTGGGATCACTAAAACTTGGGCTTTCCCATTAGGGCCTTTGGGCTTGTTCACATCACTTGGTAATTGTTGTTGACATGTCGTCTTCTTATGATTTGACAATACAAACCTACAAAGGAAACCATTGTTCATGCTTAGTGCCTCTGAATTCTTCAACTCTTGGATGAAACCTTGTGGTTCTTCTGGTAGAATTTTTTCTATTGCCTTGTTCAGTAATATTTCGTGCTTCAGTAGATCTAAACTTCTTGGATCTATCTCCTTTTTAGGCATCACATCTTGCTCTAGAGGATCCAAGCACTTTGGATTTACAATCATGGTTTTTGGTCCCTAAATTTCCAAAAGATTCAAACTTTCTAGGTCCACCGCCTTCTCTACCAACACTACTAGCTTTGGTAGATCCAAATCTTTTGGTTCTACTTCTGTTGATGTTGTTTCTTCCACTTGAACAACTTCTATGGCTTTTTTTGAGGAAAATTCTCTACCATACCACCCACCTTTCTATCCACGTATGATAGTCTTCTTTATCATAATTGCAGTTGTTCTGCGGTTGGTGCGTGGAATATGAAAAAACGCAGTCTTTTTTTTGGTTGCATCGTGGGTCTTGGCTTCGAGATTTGTTCATCTTGCGCAGGTCAACCTGGTCTTGCTTGAAATCTTTGGGCAATAAGCGACTTTTGAGCAGCTTCTTTAGTTTCTCCCGCGAACGGACCTTCTCCTTTCCATCCAATATCAAAGAATTAAGAGTCCACAACATAATCCAATGGATCCAAGAAGGCCAAGTTGAAAAAACAGCCCAAGAATATTTCATAACATCTCTACAGGCTTTAATATGGGGGGGTTTCCTAAATAATTGTTGAGTTCTTAATTCTTTGATATAGGAACTCATAATATTGGGCCTTAAGTGCATCTACATCATGAGATTTGAGTAAAACGTTGGGCAGTTATACTTTTTGAACCACATTGTGTTTTTTCACCCAAACATGGCCCCAATTACTCTAATGGCATCCTCATTGATATGTGACATGGCCAAACAACGATTTGGTGAGTTTTGAGAAAAAACAAAGGTGCTGACTTGTTTTCGCAAGATGATGCACAGTTAATACTTTTTCAAACGACATTATGTTTTTTCACCCAAACATGGTCCGAATCACTCTAATGGCATCCTCATTCATATGTGACATGGCTAAACGATGATTTGGTGAGTTTTGAGCAAAAACGAAAGTGGTGAGTTGTTTGTGCAACACGCTGCACAGTTATGGTTTTCCAAACGAAATTGTGTTTTTTGGCCCAAACATGGTCCGAATCACTCTAATGGCACGCTCATTCATATGTGACGCGGCCAAACAGTAATTTGGTGAGTTTGGAGCAACAACGAAAGTGGCGACGTGTTTTCGCAAGACCATGCACAGTTATACTTTTCAAACTGACATTCTGATTTTCGCCCAAACATGCTCCGAATCACTCTAATGTCACCGTGATTGATATGTGACTTGGCCAAAAAATAATTTGGTGAGATTTGAGCAAAAACGAAAGTGGTTATTTGTTTTGGCAAGACGTTGGGCAGTTATACTTTTTGAACCACATTGTGTTTTTTCACCCAAACATGGCCCCAATTACTCTAATGGCATCCTCATTGATATGTGACATGGCCAAACAACGATTTGGTGAGTTTTGAGAAAAAACGAAGGTGCTGACTTGTTTTCGCAAGATGATGCACAGTTAATACTTTTTCAAACGACATTATGTTTTTTCACCCAAACATGGTCCGAATCACTCTAATGGCATCCTCATTCATATGTGACATGGCCAAACAATGATTTCGTGAGTTTTGAGCAAAAACGAAACTGGTGACTTTAGAAAGCAAGACAATGCGCAGTTATACTTTTTCAAACGGCCTTATGTTTTTTCGTCCAAAGTTGGTCCGAATCACTCTAATGGCAACGTCATTGATATGTGACATGGCCAAACAATGATTTGGTGAGTTTTGAGCAAAAACGAAAGTGGTGAGTTGTTTGTGCAATACGCTGCACAGTTATGGTTTTCCAAACGAAATTGTGTTTTTTGGCCCAAACATGGTCCGAATCACTCTAATGGCAAGCTCATTCATGTGACGTGGCCAAAAAGTGATTGGGTGAGTTTGGAGCAACAACGAAAGTGGCGACTTGTTTCCGCAAGACGATGCACAGTTATACATTTCAAACTGACATTCTGATTTTTGCCCAAACATGCTGGCAACCTGATTGATATGTGACTTGGCCAAACAATGATTTGGTGAGATTTGGGCAAAAACGAAAGTGGTTATTTGTTTTCGCAAGACGTTGGGCAGTTATACTTTTTGAACCACATTGTGTTTTTTCACCCAAACATGGCCCCAATTACTCTAATGGCATCCTCATTGATATGTGACATGGCCAAACAACGATTTGGTGAGTTTTGAGAAAAAACGAAGGTGCTGACTTGTTTTCGCAAGATGATGCACAGTTAATACTTTTTCAAACGACATTATGTTTTTTCACCCAAACATGGTCCGAATCACTCTAATGGCATCCTCATTCATATGTGACATGGCTAAACAATGATTTGGTGAGTTTTGAGCAAAAACGAAAGTGGTGAGTTGTTTGTGCAACACGCTGCACAGTTATGGTTTTCCAAACGAAATTGTGTTTTTTGGCCCAAACATGGTCCGAATCACTCTAATGGCACGCTCATTCATATGTGACGCGGCCAAACAGTAATTTGGTGAGTTTGGAGCAACAACGAAAGTGGCGACGTGTTTTCGCAAGACCATGCACAGTTATACTTTTCAAACTGACATTCTGATTTTCGCCCAAACATGCTCCGAATCACTCTAATGTCACCGTGATTGATATGTCACTTGGCCAAAAAATAATTTGGTCAGATTTGAGCAAAAACGAAAGTGGTTATTTGTTTTCGCAAGACGTTGGGCAGTTATACTTTTTGAACCACATTGTGTTTTTTCACCCAAACATGGCCCCAATTACTCTAATGGCATCCTCATTGATATGTGACATGGCCAAACAACGATTTGGTGAGTTTTGAGAAAAAACGAAGGTGCTGACTTGTTTTCGCAAGATGATGCACAGTTAATACTTTTTCAAACGACATTATGTTTTTTCACCCAAACATGGTCCGAATCACTCTAATGGCATCCTCATTCATATGTGACATGGCTAAACAATGATTTGGTGAGTTTTGAGCAAAAACGAAAGTGGTGAGTTGTTTGTGCAACACGCTGCACAGTTATGGTTTTCCAAACGAAATTGTGTTTTTTGGCCCAAACATGGTCCGAATCACTCTAATGGCACGCTCATTCATATGTGACGCGGCCAAACAGTAATTTGGTGAGTTTGGAGCAACAACGAAAGTGGCGACGTGTTTTCGCAAGACCATGCACAGTTATACTTTTCAAACTGACATTCTGATTTTCGCCCAAACATGCTCCGAATCACTCTAATGTCACCGTGATTGATATGTGACTTGGCCAAAAAATAATTTGGTGAGATTTGAGCAAAAACGAAAGTGGTTATTTGTTTTTGCAAGACGTTGGGCAGTTATACTTTTTGAACCACATTGTGTTTTTTCACCCAAACATGGCCCCAATTACTCTAATGGCATCCTCATTGATATGTGACATGGCCAAACAACGATTTGGTGAGTTTTGAGAAAAAACGAAGGTGCTGACTTGTTTTCGCAAGATGATGCACAGTTAATACTTTTTCAAACGACATTATGTTTTTTCACCCAAACATGGTCCGAATCACTCTAATGGCATCCTCATTCATATGTGACATGGCCAAACAATGATTTCGTGAGTTTTGAGCAAAAACGAAACTGGTGACTTTAGAAAGCAAGACAATGCGCAGTTATACTTTTTCAAACGGCCTTATGTTTTTTCGTCCAAAGTTGGTCCGAATCACTCTAATGGCAACGTCATTGATATGTGACATGGCCAAACAATGATTTGGTGAGTTTTGAGCAAAAACGAAAGTGGTGAGTTGTTTGTGCAATACGCTGCACAGTTATGGTTTTCCAAACGAAATTGTGTTTTTTGGCCCAAACATGGTCCGAATCACTCTAATGGCAAGCTCATTCATGTGACGTGGCCAAAAAGTGATTGGGTGAGTTTGGAGCAACAACGAAAGTGGCGACTTGTTTCCGCAAGACGATGCACAGTTATACATTTCAAACTGACATTCTGATTTTTGCCCAAACATGCTGGCAACCTGATTGATATGTGACTTGGCCAAACAATGATTTGGTGAGATTTGGGCAAAAACGAAAGTGGTTATTTGTTTTCGCAAGACGTTGGGCAGTTATACTTTTTGAACCACATTGTGTTTTTTCACCCAAACATGGCCCCAATTACTCTAATGGCATCCTCATTGATATGTGACATGGCCAAACAACGATTTGGTGAGTTTTGAGAAAAAACGAAGGTGCTGACTTGTTTTCGCAAGATGATGCACAGTTAATACTTTTTCAAACGACATTATGTTTTTTCACCCAAACATGGTCCGAATCACTCTAATGGCATCCTCATTCATATGTGACATGGCTAAACAATGATTTGGTGAGTTTTGAGCAAAAACGAAAGTGGTGAGTTGTTTGTGCAACACGCTGCACAGTTATGGTTTTCCAAACGAAATTGTGTTTTTTGGCCCAAACATGGTCCGAATCACTCTAATGGCACGCTCATTCATATGTGACGCGGCCAAACAGTAATTTGGTGAGTTTGGAGCAACAACGAAAGTGGCGACGTGTTTTCGCAAGACCATGCACAGTTATACTTTTCAAACTGACATTCTGATTTTCGCCCAAACATGCTCCGAATCACTCTAATGTCACCGTGATTGATATGTGACTTGGCCAAAAAATAATTTGGTGAGATTTGAGCAAAAACGAAAGTGGTTATTTGTTTTCGCAAGACGTTGGGCAGTTATACTTTTTGAACCACATTGTGTTTTTTCACCCAAACATGGCCCCAATTACTCTAATGGCATCCTCATTGATATGTGACATGGCCAAACAACGATTTGGTGAGTTTTGAGAAAAAACGAAGGTGCTGACTTGTTTTCGCAAGATGATGCACAGTTAATACTTTTTCAAACGACATTATGTTTTTTCACCCAAACATGGTCCGAATCACTCTAATGGCATCCTCATTCATATGTGACATGGCTAAACGATGATTTGGTGAGTTTTGAGCAAAAACGAAAGTGGTGAGTTATTTGTGCAACACGCTGCACAGTTATGGTTTTCCAAACGAAATTGTGTTTTTTGGCCCAAACATGGTCCGAATCACTCTAATGGCACGCTCATTCATATGTGACGCGGCCAAACAGTAATTTGGTGAGTTTGGAGCAACAACGAAAGTGGCGACGTGTTTTCGCAAGACCATGCACAGTTATACTTTTCAAACTGACATTCTGATTTTCGCCCAAACATGCTCCGAATCACTCTAATGTCACCGTGATTGATATGTGACTTGGCCAAAAAATAATTTGGTGAGATTTGAGCAAAAACGAAAGTGGTTATTTGTTTTGGCAAGACGTTGGGCAGTTATACTTTTTGAACCACATTGTGTTTTTTCACCCAAACATGGCCCCAATTACTCTAATGGCATCCTCATTGATATGTGACATGGCCAAACAACGATTTGGTGAGTTTTGAGAAAAAACGAAGGTGCTGACTTGTTTTCGCAAGATGATGCACAGTTAATACTTTTTCAAACGACATTATGTTTTTTCACCCAAACATGGTCCGAATCACTCTAATGGCATCCTCATTCATATGTGACATGGCCAAACAATGATTTCGTGAGTTTTGAGCAAAAACGAAACTGGTGACTTTAGAAAGCAAGACAATGCGCAGTTATACTTTTTCAAACGGCCTTATGTTTTTTCGTCCAAAGTTGGTCCGAATCACTCTAATGGCAACGTCATTGATATGTGACATGGCCAAACAATGATTTGGTGAGTTTTGAGCAAAAACGAAAGTGGTGAGTTGTTTGTGCAATACGCTGCACAGTTATGGTTTTCCAAACGAAATTGTGTTTTTTGGCCCAAACATGGTCCGAATCACTCTAATGGCAAGCTCATTCATGTGACGTGGCCAAAAAGTGATTGGGTGAGTTTGGAGCAACAACGAAAGTGGCGACTTGTTTCCGCAAGACGATGCACAGTTATACATTTCAAACTGACATTCTGATTTTTGCCCAAACATGCTGGCAACCTGATTGATATGTGACTTGGCCAAACAATGATTTGGTGAGATTTGGGCAAAAACGAAAGTGGTTATTTGTTTTCGCAAGACGTTGGGCAGTTATACTTTTTGAACCACATTGTGTTTTTTCACCCAAACATGGCCCCAATTACTCTAATGGCATCCTCATTGATATGTGACATGGCCAAACAACGATTTGGTGAGTTTTGAGAAAAAACGAAGGTGCTGACTTGTTTTCGCAAGATGATGCACAGTTAATACTTTTTCAAACGACATTATGTTTTTTCACCCAAACATGGTCCGAATCACTCTAATGGCATCCTCATTCATATGTGACATGGCTAAACAATGATTTGGTGAGTTTTGAGCAAAAACGAAAGTGGTGAGTTGTTTGTGCAACACGCTGCACAGTTATGGTTTTCCAAACGAAATTGTGTTTTTTGGCCCAAACATGGTCCGAATCACTCTAATGGCACGCTCATTCATATGTGACGCGGCCAAACAGTAATTTGGTGAGTTTGGAGCAACAACGAAAGTGGCGACGTGTTTTCGCAAGACCATGCACAGTTATACTTTTCAAACTGACATTCTGATTTTCGCCCAAACATGCTCCGAATCACTCTAATGTCACCGTGATTGATATGTGACTTGGCCAAAAAATAATTTGGTGAGATTTGAGCAAAAACGAAAGTGGTTATTTGTTTTCGCAAGACGTTGGGCAGTTATACTTTTTGAACCACATTGTGTTTTTTCACCCAAACATGGCCCCAATTACTCTAATGGCATCCTCATTGATATGTGACATGGCCAAACAACGATTTGGTGAGTTTTGAGAAAAAACGAAGGTGCTGACTTGTTTTCGCAAGATGATGCACAGTTAATACTTTTTCAAACGACATTATGTTTTTTCACCCAAACATGGTCCGAATCACTCTAATGGCATCCTCATTCATATGTGACATGGCTAAACAATGATTTGGTGAGTTTTGAGCAAAAACGAAAGTGGTGAGTTGTTTGTGCAACACGCTGCACAGTTATGGTTTTCCAAACGAAATTGTGTTTTTTGGCCCAAACATGGTCCGAATCACTCTAATGGCACGCTCATTCATATGTGACGCGGCCAAACAGTAATTTGGTGAGTTTGGAGCAACAACGAAAGTGGCGACGTGTTTTCGCAAGACCATGCACAGTTATACTTTTCAAACTGACATTCTGATTTTCGCCCAAACATGCTCCGAATCACTCTAATGTCACCGTGATTGATATGTGACTTGGCCAAAAAATAATTTGGTGAGATTTGAGCAAAAACGAAAGTGGTTATTTGTTTTCGCAAGACGTTGGGCAGTTATACTTTTTGATGCGGGAGCATCCGCGTCTACTGTTCACACCGAGGCCCATAATAAGGAAAACCCACAAGCCTTATTATTTCCTTCATCAATGAACTTGGGCTACCATGTTGTTCATTGGATCTAATCCATTTAGTTAAGGCCCAATAGGCCATTCAACAAATGGGGGCCCAACAAGCCCATTCAACAATGGAGGCTACCAAAATGGTTAGGTTATCTACCATGTGCTTACCAAAATGGTTAGGTTATCTACCATGTGCCTACCAAAATGGTTAGGTTATCTACCATGTGCCTACCAAAATGGTTAGGTTGCCCCCCCCACCTATGTTTATTGTATTGTATTTTATTTTCTTATGTTCCCTAGCTCTCCCTATAAATAGAGGGCATGAGTTCATTTGTATCACAACTTGAAGACTTGAGAAATAGAAGCTTGTTTTGAGAGAAACTTTAGTGTTTCATCTTTGTTTCCTTTAGCCAATTCTTGCCAAAGATTGGTGGTGGAGCAACTCCCTGACTGGTGGTTTAACCTTTACGTCTTGGAGGGTCACTTGGCATATATCCTTTACTTTTCCCAAATTTCGTTTTTCTCCACTCTCATTATCTAAACCATCATCATCCTTCACAGAAAATACCAGAAAACACAAAAAAAACGTTCTTCATATATTTCCTTACCATCCAGCCCTCATCTTCCTTGTTTCATCTTTTATTGTTTAAATTCTGTATCTTTACATTCTAGTATTATACTTTTCAGTCTTTATATTCTTGTTCTTAAATTCCAGTATTTATATTCCTACTTAAATTCCTTGTCATTTACCTTTCCGTTCTTTAAATTACAAGTCTTAAGATTCTACTCTTTTGTTTCCATTCAGTAATATTTCTTATCATTCTTACCTTATTCGTAATTTTGAGTTTTCGTCCTAAATCATTCATTTTTCCAGCTTTTGTTTCCTTTCTAGGTTATCCTAAACCCTTATATTTCATTATTCCTTCTTATTTCCTATTTTCAATCCTAGCTCACTCTTTATCCCATCACGATTCGCATCAAGTGGTATCAGAGCCTAGGTTTCTTTATTGAGTGAGCTCTCCTTAAAATGGCCAATCGTAGTGACAGTTCTTCTCCAAAGAAAACACCACCTCCACAAGGGGAACTTGCAAACAGGATGTTATCACAAGAAGTAGCAAATCTAAGAGGACAACTAACTGATGTTGTCCAGATGTTACAGGAACTCCGTGAAGACAACCAAAGCAACCGAAATGAAGATCACACAGATTCTGTTGATAATGACAGATGGAGACCAGATGGTGAAAGAAGGAGACCAGACGATGATCGTGGCCTACGAGTACAAATCCCAGAATTCAACGGTACTGTTAATCCTAATGATTTTTTGGATTGGTTATGCAGTATTGAAGGGGTGTTTGAGTTCAAGGAGTACGATGATTACAAGAAGTGTAAGGTTGCAGTTCTTCATCTCAAAGAATATGCTTCTTTGTGGTGGGAGAATGTCAAGAAGCAAAGAGACCGTGACGGAAAAGAAAAAGTCCGTTCGTGGGAGAAACTGAAGAAATTGTTGAAGAAACGATTCTTGCCCAATGATTACAAGCAAGATCTTTATTTCAACATACATGCTCTCAAGCAAGATGGAAGGAGTGTGGAGGAGTACATTCGGGAATTCGAGACACTCATGATGAGATGTGAAGTACCAGAACCTAAGGAGACCACTATAGCACGGTTTCTTAAGGGCTTAAAACCTGAGATAGCTAATACTGTTGAATTACAATCATATTGCTCTTTGAGTGATATTTGTAAACTAGCTATCAAGGTGGAGAGACAAAAGAAGACCCAGAAGAGCACTGTGACTAAACCTTTCAACATGGAAGGTTCAAGATCTTACTTCAGGGGAAACACTTTTTTCAAGGATCCCTCATCCTATGGCAACCCTGTAACTACCAGCAAGGACAAAGGAAAAGAAAAGATTGGGGAAGTTTCTAAAGTGCAACCCAATTTTAAGCAGGATCCTAGGGGGCTTAAGTGCTTCAAGTGCCAAGGGTATGGCCACATTCAAGCTAATTGCCCAAACAGGAGAATAATGACTGTGAGAGAGATTGAGGAGATCGATGAAGCCTGCTTAGAAGACCATGGTGATGACGAGCCCGTGGCAGAACCAGAAGAGGAAGAGGTCGTTGAGCAAGCTGATGTTGGGAATATGCTTATTCTTCGTAGAGCCTTGCATGCCAATCATAGTCCACCGAATGAGCAGAGGGAGAACATCTTCCAAACTCGATGCACAATCAATGGAAGGGTGTGCTCTGTTATTGTTGATAGTGGGAGTTGTGCCAACGTAGCTTCTACCACTCTCGTAGAAAAGTTAAATCTTTCTACAATGGATCATCCTCATCCATACAAATTGCAATGGCTAAGCCAAGGGAGCCAACTTCAGGTATCAAAACAAGTCTTGATTAATTTTTCTATTGGAAAAAATTATGTAGATCAGGTTACTTGTGATGTCATACCTATGGATGCTTGCCACCTATTGCTAGGGAGACCATGGCAATATGATAAGGGTGCTAAGCATGATGGTAAGAAGAATACTTATTCTTTTAAAGTGGGAGAGAAACTTATAACCTTAGCTCCACTTAGTCCTTCACAAATACACCAAACACCGGGAGAAGAGGGTAAGAAGAAAAGCCTATTCATAGGAGAAAACCAAGTGAGGGAAGCCATCCAGAAGCACAAACCCATTTTTGCCTTAATTATAGTTGGGGGAAAAGAAAGTAAAGAGGTGAGTGAGCCACATCCGCTAATTCAACCACTTTTATCTGAATTTGCTGATGTATTTCCTAATGACCTTCCACCTGGTTTACCCCCAATTAGAGGGATTGAGCATCATATAGACCTACTTCCAGGGGCATCCTTACCCAACAAAGCAGCTTACAGATGCAATCCTGAAGATGCTAAGGAGCTACAAAGGCAAGTAGATGAATTGATGACCCGAGGCTTTATAAGGGAAAGTATGAGTCCATGTTCGGTTCCAGCTCTATTGGTACCAAAGAAAGATGGTTCATTTCGAATGTGTATTGACAGCAGAGCCATCAACAACATCACCATCAGATACAGGTACCCCATCCCGAGACTTGATGACATGCTAGATGAGCTACATGGAGCTACCATCTTCTCAAAGGTAGACTTAAGGAGTGGCTACCATCAAATCCGGATGAGAGAAGGAGATGAATGGAAAACCGCTTTCAAAACCAAAGGGGGATTGTACGAATGGATGGTTATGCCATTCGGTCTTTCTAATGCCCCAAGTACCTTTATGCGTTTGATGAACGAGGTACTTCGCCCCTTTTTTGGGAAATTTGTTGTGGTTTATTTTGATGACATTATTATTTACAGCAGTTGTGAGAAAGACCACTTAAACCATTTGGGGCAAGTGTTTGATGCATTGAGGAGACAAAAACTTTATGCAAAACTACAAAAGTGTGAATTCTTTTCCTCAAGCATTGTGTTCCTCGGATATGTGGTTTCTAAAGATGGCATTATGGTCGATCAGTCCAAGATTGAGGCAATCAAATCTTGGCCTCAGCCTAACTCCACTACTAAAGTGAGAAGTTTTCATGGCCTGGCTTCATTCTATCGCCGGTTTGTCCCTAACTTTAGTACTATCATGGCTCCTATTACTGATTGTGTGAAAAAGGGACATTTTGAATGGGATGAATCAGCAAACAGGGCATTTGAAATAATCAAGCAGAAACTTTGTGAAGCCCCTATTCTTGCCTTACCAGACTTTGACAAGGTCTTTGAGGTAGAATGTGATGCAAGTGGCACTGGCATCGGTGCTGTCCTTGTTCAAGACAAGAGGCCTTTAGCTTACTTTAGCGAGAAGCTTAATGATTGCAAAAGGAATTACTCTACCTATGATAAAGAGTTTTATGCAATAGTGAGGGCTTTGGGTAATTGGAGTCATTACTTAAGGCCTAAGCAATTTGTTCTTCATTCAGATCATCAGGCTTTAAAGTTCTTGAACAGCCAGCATAAACTCAATCAGAGGCATGCTAAATGGGTAGAATTTCTCCAATCCTTTTCATTTGTTTCACGTTATAAACCAGGTGAAACTAATGTTGTTGCAGATGCACTATCTAGGAGACATTCTTTGCTTGTTACTCTGGATGCTAGAGTACTCGGTTTTCAGTTTATAAAGGAGCATTATCTTGAGGATGCAGATATGTCTGTAATCATGACAGAGTGTGCGCAGGGCAATCATAAAGATTATGTAATTCATGAAGGTTTTCTTTTCAAGGGAAACCAATTATGCATTCCAAAGGGCTCCTATAGAGAATTGCTTGTTAGGGAGATACATGCTGGAGGATTGGCTGGTCATTTTGGAATTCAGAAGACCTTGGAAATCTTAAAGGAGCACTTTTATTGGCCAAAGATGCTCGGAGATGTCCAAGCTATCATTTCGAGGTGTGGCACGTGTCAGAGAGCCAAAAGTCATTTCAAACCCGGACCTTACACCCCCTTGCCAGTTCCAGAACAACCTTGGGAAGATTTAAGTATGGATTTTATTGTGGCACTCCCAAGAACTCAAAGAGGGAAGGATTCCATCATGGTGGTGGTAGATCGATTTTCAAAAATGGCACACTTCATTCCATGCCATAAAACTGAAGATGCCTCCAAGGTTGCTGATTTGTTCTTCAAGGAAATAGTAAGACTGCATGGAATCCCAAGGACTATTGTGTCTGATCGGGATACCAGGTTTCTAAGTCATTTTTGGAGAACTCTGTGGGCTAAACTTGGCACTAAGCTCTTATTCAGCACTTCTCATCATCCACAGACAGATGGCCAGAGTGAGGTGACCAACCGCACATTGGGAACTCTCTTGCGCACCATGATAAACCGAAACTTGAAAGATTGGGACGTGAAGCTTGCCCATGCCGAGTTTGCATACAATCGAGCTCCAAGTCATACAACTGGGCATTCACCCTTTGAGGTAGTTTACGGTATCAATCCCATTACTCCTATTGAACTAACCTCTTTGCCTCTTGATTCCCAAATAAGCTCAGACGCAAATGAGAAGGCCAAAACCATGAAGAAGTTTCATGAGAGCATTCGTTTTCAAATAGAAAAGGCCAATGAAACATACAAGAGGAAAGCCAACAAACATCGAAAACCTTCTCAATTTCACCCAGGGGACTTAGTTTGGGTACATTTGAGAAAGGAACGGTTTCCATCCAAGAGAAAGAGCAAGCTAGCCCCTAGAGCTGATGGCCCTTTTGAAGTGATTTCGAGGGTAGAGGATAGTGCTTACAAGATTAATTTGCCCAGCGACTATGGAGGAGTTTCAGCTACATTCAATGTTGGAGATTTATCTTTTTTCTCTGAAGATGCTGAACTTGAGGATTTGAGGGCAAATCCTAATCAACCCGGGGAGAATGATGCGGGAGCATCCGCGTCTACTGTTCACACCGAGGCCCATAATAAGGAAAACCCACAAGCCTTATTATTTCCTTCATCAATGAACTTGGGCTACCATGTTGTTCATTGGATCCAATCCATTTAGTTAAGGCCCAATAGGCCATTCAACAAATGGGGGCCCAACAAGCCCATTCAACAATGGAGGCTACCAAAATGGTTAGGTTGCCCCCCCCACCTATGTTTATTGTATTGTATTTTATTTTCTTATGTTCCCTAGCTCTCCCTATAAATAGAGGGCATGAGTTCATTTGTATCACAACTTGAAGACTTGAGAAATAGAAGCTTGTTTTGAGAGAAACTTTAGTGTTTCATCTTTGTTTCCTTTAGCCAATTCTTGCCAAAGATTGGTGGTGGAGCAACTCCCTGACTGGTGGTTTAACCTTTACGTCTTGGAGGGTCACTTGGCATATATCCTTTACTTTTCCCAAATTTCGTTTTTCTCCACTCTCATTATCTAAACCATCATCATCATTCACAGAAAATACCAGAAAACACAAAAAAAAACGTTCTTCATATATTTCCTTACCATCCAGCCCTCATCTTCCTTGTTTCATCTTTTATTGTTTAAATTCTGTATCTTTACATTCTAGTATTATACTTTTCAGTCTTTATATTCTTGTTCTTAAATTCCAGTATTTATATTCCTACTTAAATTCCTTGTCATTTACCTTTCCGTTCTTTAAATTACAAGTCTTAAGATTCTACTCTTTTGTTTCCATTCTGATGCGGAAGCATCCACGTCTACTGTTCACCCAAGCACTATTCATGCCGAGGCCCATAACAAGGAAAAGCTTCAAGCCTTGTTATTTCCTTCTTCAAAGGACCTGGGCCACCATGTCATCCATTGGATCCAATCTGCTTAACCAAGGCCCAACAAGCCCATTCAACATTGGCTAGTATTGGATTCCAAACAAATTCATTACTTTGACCAACATTGGATGCTACTTTGGCAAAGGATGGACCAACCAACTTATGGTGTTTTTATTGCTTTCTTCTTTTGTGTTCCCTAGCCCTCCCTATAAATAGAGGGCAAGAGTTCATTTGTAAGACACCAAAGAGATTTGAGAATTAAGCTTGTTTGTAAGAGAAACTAAGTGTTTCTTCTTGTGCTTCCTTTAGCCAATTCTTGCCAAAGATTGGTGGTGGGGCAACTCCCTGACTGGTGGTTCGTCCTTTACGTCTTGGAGGGGTTACTTGGCATCTATCCTTTGATTTTCCCATCTTTCGTTTTATTCCATTCTCCTTATCCAAGCCATCATCCATCTTCACAGAAAATACCATAAAACACACAAAAAAACGATCTTCTTATAATTCCTTTCAATACAACTCTTATCTTCTTTGTATCAGCTGTTTTGTTCTTTTATTTTCTGTATCTTTACATTCTAGTATTTTACTTTCCAGCCATTTCATTCTTGTTCCTAAGTTTCAGTCTTTATTTTCCAGTTATTTGTATTCTGCCCTTAATTTCCTTGTCCTTTATATTTCAGCTCTTCTCTTACGCAACTTTACATTCCTTGTCATTTACTTTCTCCGTTATTTATCTTACGAGTCTTAATATTCTACTCTTCTATTTTCCATTCAGCAATATTGCTTACTATTCCGAAGTTACTATTTCACTGTTCATTACGTGTTCTTAATTTTGAGTTTTCACTCTAATTCCTTTATATTCTAGTCTTTATATTTCAATCTCTGATATTTCTATTCTTCACTTCCTTCAATTCATATATCTTTCCTTATATTTTAAGTTCTTGCTGTTGCAGTTGCTATTCATACATTCTTCTCATTCATCCGTTTTTGCTCTAAATCCTTTTTATTCTAGCCTTTAAATCTTTTCTTTATTATTCCAATTCTCTAGTTTTCAATATTCTTTCATATTATTCTTTTCAATCCTAAGCTCACTCTTTAACCCATCACGATTCGCATCAAGTGGTATCAAGAGCCTAGGTTTCTTTAGTGAGCTTTCCTTAAAATGGCCAATCATAGTGACAGTTCTTCTCCAAAGAAAACACCACCTCCACAATGGGAACTTGCAAACAGGATGTTGTCACAAGAAGTAGCGGACCTAAGAGGACAACTAACTGATGTTGTCCAGATCTTACAAGATCTCCGTCAAGACAGCCGAAGCAACCATAATGAAGATCACACAGATTCTGTTGATGGTGATAGGTGGAGACCAGATGGTGAAAGAAGGAGACCAGACATTGAAGGAAGGAGATCAGATGATGATCGTGACCTTCGAGTAGAAATCCCAAAATTTAAGGGTACTCTTGACCCGAATGATTTTGTGGATTGGTTATGCAATATTGAAGGGGTGTTTGAGTTCAGAGAGTATGATGATGAAAAAAAGTGTAAGGTTGCAATTCTTCATCTCAAAGAATATGCTTCTTTGTGGTGGGAGAATGTCAAGAAGCAAAGAGACCATGAAGGAAAAGAAAAAGTCCATTCGTGGGAAAAACTGAAGAAATTGCTGAAAAAAAGATTCTTGCCCAATGATTACAAGCAAGATCTTTATTTTAAAATACATGCTCTCAAGCAAGATGGAAAGAGTGTGGAGGAGTACATTCGAGAATTCGAGACACTCATGATGCGGTGCGAGGTACCAGAACCCAAGGAGACCACTATTGCACGGTTTCTTAAGGGCTTAAAACCTGAGATAGCTAATACTGTTGAATTGCAGTCATATTGCTCTTTGAGTGATATCTTCAAATTAGCTATCAAAGTGGAGAGGCAAAAGAAGACCCCGAAGAGCACTGTGACTAAGCCTTTCAACAAAGAAGGCTCAAGATCTTACTTCAGGGAAAACACATTTTTCAAAGGTCCTTCATCCTATGGCAAGCCTGAAACCAGCAAGGATAAAGGTAAAGAAAAGATAGGTGAAGTTTCTAAAGAAAAACCCAATTTTAAGCAGGATCCTAGGGGGCTTAAGTGCTTCAAGTGTCAAGGGTATGGACACATACAATCTAATTGCCCAAACAGAAGGGTAATGACTGTGAGGGAGATTGAAGAGATCGATGAGGCCTGCTTGGAGGATGATGACGAGCCCGAAGAAGAATTAAAGGAGGAAGCGGTCATTGAGCAAGCTGATGTTGGGAATATGCTTATCCTTCGCAAAGCCTTGCATGCCCATCATAATCCACCAGACGAGCAAAGGGAGAACATCTTCCAAACTCGTTGCACAATCAGTGGAAGGGTGTGCTCTGTTATTGTTGATAGTGGGAGTTGTGCCAACGTAGCTTCTACAACTCTTGTAGAAAAGCTAAATCTATCTACAACAGATCATCCTCATCCATACAAATTGCAATGGCTAAACCAAGGGAGTCAACTTCAGGTATCAAAACAAGTCCTGATTAATTTTTCTGTTGGGAAAAACTATGTAGATCAGGTTACTTGTGATGTCATACCTATGGATGCTTGCCACCTGTTGCTAGGGAGACCATGGCAATATGATAGGGGTGCTACACATGATGGTAGGAAGAATACCTATTCTTTCAAAATGGGTAAGAAACTTATAACCCTAGCTCCACTTAGTCCCTCCCAAATACACCAAACACCTGGGGTAGAGGGTAAGAAGAAAACCCTATTCATAACAGAAAACCAAGTGAGGGAAGTCATCCAGAAGCATGAACCCATTTTTGCCTTAATTATAATTGGGGAAAAGAAGAGTAAAGAGGCGAGTGAACCACATCCGCTTATTCAACCACTTCTATCTGAATTTGCTGATGTATTTCCTAATGACCTTCCACCTGGTTTACCCCCAATTAGAGGGATAGAGCATCATATAGACCTACTTCCAGGGGCATCCTTACCCAATAAAGCAGCCTATAGATGTAATCCTGAAGATGCTAAAGAGCTACAGAGGCAAGTTGATGAATTGATGGCCCAAGGGTTCATAAGAGAAAGTATGAGTCCATGTTCGGTTCCTGCCCTATTGGTGCCAAAGAAAGATGGTTCATTTCGAATGTGTATTGACAGCAGAGCCATCAACAACATCACCATCAGATACAGGTATCCCATCCCAAGACTTGATGACATGTTAGACGAGCTACATGGAGCTACCATCTTTTCAAAGGTAGACTTGAGGAGTGGCTACCATCAAATACGGATGAGAGAAGGGGATGAATGGAAGACTGCTTTCAAAACCAAAGGGGGCTTATACGAATGGATGGTGATGCCATTTGGTCTTTCTAATGCCCCAAGTACCTTTATGCGTTTGATGAATGAGGTACTTCGCCCCTTTCTTGGAAAGTTTGTTGTGGTTTATTTTGATGACATCCTCATTTATAGCAGCTGTGAGAGGGACCATTTAGATCATTTGGGACAAGTATTTGGTGCATTGAGGAGACAAAAGCTTTATGCGAAATTACAAAAGTGTGAATTCTTTTCATCAAGCATTGTATTCCTCGGATATGTGGTTTCTAAAGATGGTATTATGGTTGATCAGTCCAAGATAGAGGCAATTAAATCTTGGCCTCAACCTAACTCCGTTACTGAAGTAAGGAGTTTTCATGGCCTGGCTTCATTCTATCGCCGGTTTGTCCCTAACTTTAGTACTATCATGGCTCCTATTACTGATTGTGTGAAAAGGGGACATTTTGAATGGGATGAATCAGCAAACAGGGCTTTTGAAATAATCAAGCAGAAACTTTGTGAAGCCCCTATTCTTGCCTTACCAGACTTTGATAAGGTCTTTGAGGTAGAATGTGATGCTAGTGGCACTGGCATTGGTGCTGTCCTTATTCAAGACAAAAGGCCTTTAGCCTACTTTAGTGAGAAACTCAACGACTGCAAAAGGAATTACTCTACCTATGATAAGGAGTTTTATGCAATAGTGAGGGCTTTGAGTAATTGGAGTCATTACTTAAGGCCTAAACAATTTGTTCTTCATTCAGATCATCAGGCTTTAAAATTTTTGAACAGCCAACATAAACTCAATCAGAGACATGCCAAATGGGTAGAATTTCTCCAATCCTTTTCATTTGTTTCACGTTACAAACCAGGTGAAACTAATGTTGTTGCAGATGCATTATCTAGGAGACATTCTTTACTTGTTACTCTGGATGCTAGAGTACTTGGCTTTCAGTTTATCAAGGAGCATTATCTTGAGGATGCCGATATGTCTGTAATCATGGCAGAATGTGCACAGGGCAATCATAAGGATTATGTGATTCAAGAAGGTTTCCTTTTCAAAGGGAACCAATTGTGCATTCCAAAAGGGTCCTATAGAGAATTGCTTGTCCGGGAGATACATGCTGGAGGACTAGCTGGTCACTTTGGAATACATAAGACCTTGGAAATCTTGAAGGAGCACTTCTATTGGCCAAAGATGCTCGGAGATGTCCAAGCTATCATTTCAAGGTGTGGCACATGTCAGAGAGCCAAAAGTCATTTCAAGCCTGGACCTTACATTCCCTTACCTGTCCCAGACCAACCTTGGGAAGATTTAAGCATGGATTTCATTATGGCACTCCCAAGAACTCAACGAGGGAAGGATTCCATCTTGGTAGTGGTGGATCGATTTTCAAAAATGGCACACTTCATTCCGTGCCATAAAACTGAAGATGCCTCCAAAGTTGCTGACTTGTTCTTCAAGGAAATAGTAAGATTGCATGGAGTCCCAAGAACTATTGTGTCTGATCGGGATACCAAGTTCTTAAGTCATTTTTGGAGAACTCTATGGGCTAAACTTGGTACTAAACTCCTATTCAGCACTTCTCATCATCCCCAAACAGATGGCCAGACTGAGGTGACCAATCGCACATTGGGAACGCTCTTGCGCACCATGGTAAACCGAAATTTGAAAGATTGGGACGTGAAGCTTGCCCATGCTGAGTTTGCATACAACCGAGCTCCAAGTTATACTACTGGGCATTCACCCTTCGAGGTAGTTTATGGTATCAATCCCATCACTCCTATTGAACTAACCTCTTTGCCTCTAGATTCTCAAGTGAGCTTAGATGCAAATGAAAAGGCCAGAACCATGAGGAAATTTCATGAGAACATTCGTTCTCAAATTGAAAGGGCTAATGAAACATACAAGAAGAAGGCCAATAAGCATCGAAAGCCTTCTCAATTTAATCCAGGGGACTTAGTTTGGGTACATTTGAGGAAGGAGCGATTTCCATCTAAGAGAAAGAGCAAGATAGCCCCTAGAGCTGACGGTCCTTTTGAGGTTATTTCCAGAGTAGGAGTGATGTGATTCGTGATGGGCTAAAGAGTGAGCTTAGGATCAAAACAAGGAATAAGGATTCCATGTTTAAAAATAAAGGCTTAGAAAGGATTCAAGGCTAGGATAAAAGGGATTTAGAGCAAAAACTCAAAATTAAGAACACGTATGAACAATAACTCGGAATAGTAAAGATCTTATGGTTTGGAAATTGAAAAACAGAAGTTTAAAGATCGTGACAAGAAAAAGAAAGAACAAGGTAATCAAAGTAGGAATATAAAGACTGGAATTTAAGAACAAGAATATAAAGGCTGGAATTTAAGAACAAGAATGTAAAGGTTGGAATTTAAGAACAAGAATGTAAAGGTTGGAATTTAAGAACAAGAATGTAAAGGTTGGAATTTAAGAACAAGAATGTAAAGACTGGAATTTAAGAACAAGAATGTAAAGACTGGAATTTAAGAACAAGAACGTAAAGACTTGAATTTTAAGGACAAGAATGTAAACGCTGGAATTTAGGAACAATAATGTAAAGGCTTGAATTCAAGGGCAAGAACGTAAAGACTGGAATTTAAGGACAAGAATGTAAACGCTGAAATTTAGGAACAATAATGTAAAGGCTTGAATTTAAGGGCAAGAATATAAACGCTGGAATTTAGGAACAATAATGTAAAGGCTTGAATTTAAGGGCAAGAATATAAACGCTGGAATTTAGGAACAATAATGTAAAGGCTGGAATTTAAAAACAAAGATGAAACACTTAGGTTTCTCTCAAAATAAGCTTAAACTCAAATCTCTTGATCTTGGTCTTAGACTTCCTCTTTCTCCTTGTTCTCTACAAATGAGCTCTATTTATAGGGATAGCTAGGGGACACAAAAAGATAAAATAATGAAAACATCAAAATAAATTAAACATAGGTGGTAAACAACCTACCAAATGGGTTAGGTAGGTTGGGATAAAAATACCCAATGGGGGACAACCTACCAAATGGGTTAGGTAGGTTGGAATAAAATACCAAATGGGGGACAACCTACCAAATGGGGTAGGTAGGTTGGAATAAAATACCCAATGGTGGACAACCTACCAAATGGGTAGGTAGGTTGGGCTTAATGGGCTTGTTGGGCCCCCATTGTGGAATGGGCTTGTTGGGCCCCATTGTGGAATGGGCTTGTTGGGCCCTCAGTGTTGAATAGTGGATTGGATCCCATGGTGGCCCAATTTCTTTGATATAAGGACTAATAAGGGTTGGGCTTGGCTTGAGCTTCTCCTTGATATGGGCCTTAGGTCGATTCACATCATTCTCCCTTTCTTGACAAAGATTTGTCCTCAAATCTTGATTGTTGGTTTGGGCTTTATTGCTCGATGGATCCATAATCCAAGTTGTTGAACACGCATGAAGTTCTACCTCTGGTGGCCTACCCAAATGGGTTGGTTCACAAATCAGTGGTAAACAACCATGTTGTTTGGATGGAAGTTTACAACCTGACCAACAATATGAGCCAGACAAGTAGTTGAACTCATGTAATGTTTTCTTTGTACCTTCATCAGTGGCAGTGAAAAATATTTGTGATTGTTGTTGACAATCACTACTGTTCAAGCTAGATAATGTCCTTGAATTCTTCAACACTTGGTTGAGACCTCGTGTTTCTTCTGACAAGATTACTACTGCCTTGTTTGGTAGTATCTCGTGCTTTGATAGATTTGAACTTCTTGGATCTGTCTCCGTTTTAGGTAGCACCTCTTGTTTTGGACTATCGAAGCATTTTGGATTTGCATTCATGGTTGTTGATGCCTCAACCGCCAGAAGATTCAAACTTTTAGAGTCCACCTCCATCTCTGCCAACACCACAAGGTTTGATGGATCCAAATTGTTTTGTTTTGTTTCCATCATACCGCTTTCTTCAATTTGAACTACCTGTATATCTTTCTTTGGTGCGGCTTCTTTCTTGTTCCACCTTTCTATCCACACATCATATTCTTCCTTGTAGTAATGATAGGGGTGCTTTTGCTGGTTCTTGGGATTTGTTAAAGCATGATTTTCTTCTTGCGGTGGTTGATATGTTGGAGGTACATAGGGTGGTTGTGCAAACTCAGATTGGTAATAAGGTGTATGTGATACTAGCCTCTGTGGTACATTTAAAGGTTGGGGTGGTGATGGTATGGATATTTGGGGTGATGGTAGAGTTGTTTGGAATAGCGGGTGCATTGTTTGTAATGGTGGTGGAGTATAAAGTGTCTGGGCTATTTGTAGGGGAAAGCTTTGTTCAAACAAAAGTTTGAACTCTTGGATTTCAGCCCTCATGTCCTGGATTTGACTCATCTGCACCATATGGGCAGTTAGCCATGGTGGCGTGGGTGAGGATGACCAAGAAGAACAATCTTCTTCTTGAGACATGGTGATACTGTCAACACATTGAGAGTGATAAGATAAAAGATCTGCTAGAACAGCTCACTCGCCAAAACCTAAGCTTTGATACCACTTGATGTGATTCGTGATGGGCTAAAGAGTGAGCTTAGGATCAAAACAAGGAATAAGGATTCCATGTTTAAAAATAAAGGCTTAGAAAGGATTCAAGGCTAGGATAAAAGGGATTTAGAGCAAAAACTCAAAATTAAGAACACGTATGAACAATAACTCGGAATAGTAAAGATCTTATGGTTTGGAAATTGAAAAACAGAAGTTTAAAGATCGTGACAAGAAAAAGAAAGAACAAGGTAATCAAAGTAGGAATATAAAGACTGGAATTTAAGAACAAGAATATAAAGGCTGGAATTTAAGAACAAGAATGTAAAGGTTGGAATTTAAGAACAAGAATGTAAAGGTTGGAATTTAAGAACAAGAATGTAAAGACTGGAATTTAAGAACAAGAATGTAAAGACTGGAATTTAAGAACAAGAACGTAAAGACTTGAATTTTAAGGACAAGAATGTAAACGCTGGAATTTAGGAACAATAATGTAAAGGCTTGAATTCAAGGGCAAGAACGTAAAGACTGGAATTTAAGGACAAGAATGTAAACGCTGAAATTTAGGAACAATAATGTAAAGGCTTGAATTTAAGGGCAAGAATATAAACGCTGGAATTTAGGAACAATAATGTAAAGGCTTGAATTTAAGGGCAAGAATATAAACGCTGGAATTTAGGAACAATAATGTAAAGGCTGGAATTTAAAAACAAAGATGAAACACTTAGGTTTCTCTCAAAATAAGCTTAAACTCAAATCTCTTGATCTTGGTCTTAGACTTCCTCTTTCTCCTTGTTCTCTACAAATGAGCTCTATTTATAGGGATAGCTAGGGGACACAAAAAGATAAAATAATGAAAACATCAAAATAAATTAAACATAGGTGGTAAACAACCTACCAAATGGGTTAGGTAGGTTGGGATAAAAATACCCAATGGGGGACAACCTACCAAATGGGTTAGGTAGGTTGGAATAAAATACCAAATGGGGGACAACCTACCAAATGGGGTAGGTAGGTTGGAATAAAATACCCAATGGTGGACAACCTACCAAATGGGTAGGTAGGTTGGGCTTAATGGGCTTGTTGGGCCCCCATTGTGGAATGGGCTTGTTGGGCCCCATTGTGGAATGGGCTTGTTGGGCCCTCAGTGTTGAATAGTGGATTGGATCCCATGGTGGCCCAATTTCTTTGATATAAGGACTAATAAGGGTTGGGCTTGGCTTGAGCTTCTCCTTGATATGGGCCTTAGGTCGATTCACATCAAGGAGATAATGCCTACAAGATTGATTTGCCTAGCGACTACGGAGGAGTTTCAGCTACATTCAATGTTGGAGATTTATCCCCATTTCTTGAAGATGCTGAACTTGAGGATTTGAGGGCAAATCCTAATCAACCTGGGGAGAATGATGCGGAAGCATCCACGTCTACTGTTCACCCAAGCACTATTCATGCCGAGGCCCATAACAAGGAAAAGCTTCAAGCCTTGTTATTTCCTTCTTCAAAGGACTTGGGCCACCATGTCATCCATTGGATCCAATCTGCTTAACCAAGGCCCAACAAGCCCATTCAACATTGGCTAGTATTGGATTCCAAACAAATTCATTACTTTGACCAACATTGGATGCTACTTTGGCAAAGGATGGACCAACCAACTTATGGTGTTTTATTTTCTTTTGATCAACCAACTTATGGTGTTTTTATTCCTTTCTTCTTTGTGTTCCCTAGCCCTCCCTATAAATAGAGGGCAAGAGTTCATTTGTAACACACCAAGAGATTTGAGAATTAAGCTTGTTTGTAAGAGAAACTAAGTGTTTCTTCTTGTGCTTCCTTTAGCCAATTCTTGCCAAAGATTGGTGGTGGGGCAACTCCCTGACTGGTGGTTCGTCCTTTACGTCTTGGAGGGGTTACTTGGCATCTATCCTTTGATTTTTCCCATCTTTCGTTTTGTTCCATTCTCCTTATCCAAGCCATCATCCATCTTCACAGAAAATACCATAAAACACACCAAAAAAAAAATGATCTTCTTATAATTCCTTTCAATACAACTCTTATCTTCTTTGTATCAGTTGTTTTGTTCTTTTATTTTCTGTATCTTTACATTCTAGTATTTTACTTTCCAGCCATTTCATTCTTGTTCCTAAGTTTCAGTCTTTATTTTCCAGTTATTTGTATTCTGCCCTTAATTTCCTTGTCCTTTATATTTCAGCTCTTCTCTTACGCAACTTTACATTCCTTGTCATTTACTTTCTCCGTTATTTATCTTACGAGTCTTAATATTCTACTCTTCTATTTTCCATTCAGCAATATTGCTTACTATTCCGAAGTTACTATTTCACTGTTCATTACGTGTTCTTAATTTTGAGTTTTCACTCTAATTCCTTTATATTCTAGTCTTTATATTTCAATCTCTGATATTTCTATTCTTCACTTCCTTCAATTCATATATCTTTCCTTATATTTTAAGTTCTTGCTGTTGCAGTTGCTATTCATACATTCTTCTCATTCATCCGTTTTTGCTCTAAATCCTTTTTATTCTAGCCTTTAAATCTTTTCTTTATTATTCCAATTCTCTAGTTTTCAATATTCTTTCATATTATTCTTTTCAATCCTAAGCTCACTCTTTAACCCATCACGATTCGCATCAAGTGGTATCAAGAGCCTAGGTTTCTTTAGTGAGCTTTCCTTAAAATGGCCAATCATAGTGACAGTTCTTCTCCAAAGAAAACACCACCTCCACAATGGGAACTTGCAAACAGGATGTTGTCACAAGAAGTAGCGGACCTAAGAGGACAACTAACTGATGTTGTCCAGATCTTACAAGATCTCCGTCAAGACAGCCGAAGCAACCATAATGAAGATCACACAGATTCTGTTGATGGTGATAGGTGGAGACCAGATGGTGAAAGAAGGAGACCAGACATTGAAGGAAGGAGATCAGATGATGATCGTGACCTTCGAGTAGAAATCCCAAAATTTAAGGGTACTCTTGACCCGAATGATTTTGTGGATTGGTTATGCAATATTGAAGGGGTGTTTGAGTTCAGAGAGTATGATGATGAAAAAAAGTGTAAGGTTGCAATTCTTCATCTCAAAGAATATGCTTCTTTGTGGTGGGAGAATGTCAAGAAGCAAAGAGACCATGAAGGAAAAGAAAAAGTCCATTCGTGGGAAAAACTGAAGAAATTGCTGAAAAAAAGATTCTTGCCCAATGATTACAAGCAAGATCTTTATTTTAAAATACATGCTCTCAAGCAAGATGGAAAGAGTGTGGAGGAGTACATTCGAGAATTCGAGACACTCATGATGCGGTGCGAGGTACCAGAACCCAAGGAGACCACTATTGCACGGTTTCTTAAGGGCTTAAAACCTGAGATAGCTAATACTGTTGAATTGCAGTCATATTGCTCTTTGAGTGATATCTTCAAATTAGCTATCAAAGTGGAGAGGCAAAAGAAGACCCCGAAGAGCACTGTGACTAAGCCTTTCAACAAAGAAGGCTCAAGATCTTACTTCAGGGAAAACACATTTTTCAAAGGTCCTTCATCCTATGGCAAGCCTGAAACCAGCAAGGATAAAGGTAAAGAAAAGATAGGTGAAGTTTCTAAAGAAAAACCCAATTTTAAGCAGGATCCTAGGGGGCTTAAGTGCTTCAAGTGTCAAGGGTATGGACACATACAATCTAATTGCCCAAACAGAAGGGTAATGACTGTGAGGGAGATTGAAGAGATCGATGAGGCCTGCTTGGAGGATGATGACGAGCCCGAAGAAGAATTAAAGGAGGAAGCGGTCATTGAGCAAGCTGATGTTGGGAATATGCTTATCCTTCGCAAAGCCTTGCATGCCCATCATAATCCACCAGACGAGCAAAGGGAGAACATCTTCCAAACTCGTTGCACAATCAGTGGAAGGGTGTGCTCTGTTATTGTTGATAGTGGGAGTTGTGCCAACGTAGCTTCTACAACTCTTGTAGAAAAGCTAAATCTATCTACAACAGATCATCCTCATCCATACAAATTGCAATGGCTAAACCAAGGGAGTCAACTTCAGGTATCAAAACAAGTCCTGATTAATTTTTCTGTTGGGAAAAACTATGTAGATCAGGTTACTTGTGATGTCATACCTATGGATGCTTGCCACCTGTTGCTAGGGAGACCATGGCAATATGATAGGGGTGCTACACATGATGGTAGGAAGAATACCTATTCTTTCAAAATGGGTAAGAAACTTATAACCCTAGCTCCACTTAGTCCCTCCCAAATACACCAAACACCTGGGGTAGAGGGTAAGAAGAAAACCCTATTCATAACAGAAAACCAAGTGAGGGAAGTCATCCAGAAGCATGAACCCATTTTTGCCTTAATTATAATTGGGGAAAAGAAGAGTAAAGAGGCGAGTGAACCACATCCGCTTATTCAACCACTTCTATCTGAATTTGCTGATGTATTTCCTAATGACCTTCCACCTGGTTTACCCCCAATTAGAGGGATAGAGCATCATATAGACCTACTTCCAGGGGCATCCTTACCCAATAAAGCAGCCTATAGATGTAATCCTGAAGATGCTAAAGAGCTACAGAGGCAAGTTGATGAATTGATGGCCCAAGGGTTCATAAGAGAAAGTATGAGTCCATGTTCGGTTCCTGCCCTATTGGTGCCAAAGAAAGATGGTTCATTTCGAATGTGTATTGACAGCAGAGCCATCAACAACATCACCATCAGATACAGGTATCCCATCCCAAGACTTGATGACATGTTAGACGAGCTACATGGAGCTACCATCTTTTCAAAGGTAGACTTGAGGAGTGGCTACCATCAAATACGGATGAGAGAAGGGGATGAATGGAAGACTGCTTTCAAAACCAAAGGGGGCTTATACGAATGGATGGTGATGCCATTTGGTCTTTCTAATGCCCCAAGTACCTTTATGCGTTTGATGAATGAGGTACTTCGCCCCTTTCTTGGAAAGTTTGTTGTGGTTTATTTTGATGACATCCTCATTTATAGCAGCTGTGAGAGGGACCATTTAGATCATTTGGGACAAGTATTTGGTGCATTGAGGAGACAAAAGCTTTATGCGAAATTACAAAAGTGTGAATTCTTTTCATCAAGCATTGTATTCCTCGGATATGTGGTTTCTAAAGATGGTATTATGGTTGATCAGTCCAAGATAGAGGCAATTAAATCTTGGCCTCAACCTAACTCCGTTACTGAAGTAAGGAGTTTTCATGGCCTGGCTTCATTCTATCGCCGGTTTGTCCCTAACTTTAGTACTATCATGGCTCCTATTACTGATTGTGTGAAAAGGGGACATTTTGAATGGGATGAATCAGCAAACAGGGCTTTTGAAATAATCAAGCAGAAACTTTGTGAAGCCCCTATTCTTGCCTTACCAGACTTTGATAAGGTCTTTGAGGTAGAATGTGATGCTAGTGGCACTGGCATTGGTGCTGTCCTTATTCAAGACAAAAGGCCTTTAGCCTACTTTAGTGAGAAACTCAACGACTGCAAAAGGAATTACTCTACCTATGATAAGGAGTTTTATGCAATAGTGAGGGCTTTGAGTAATTGGAGTCATTACTTAAGGCCTAAACAATTTGTTCTTCATTCAGATCATCAGGCTTTAAAATTTTTGAACAGCCAACATAAACTCAATCAGAGACATGCCAAATGGGTAGAATTTCTCCAATCCTTTTCATTTGTTTCACGTTACAAACCAGGTGAAACTAATGTTGTTGCAGATGCATTATCTAGGAGACATTCTTTACTTGTTACTCTGGATGCTAGAGTACTTGGCTTTCAGTTTATCAAGGAGCATTATCTTGAGGATGCCGATATGTCTGTAATCATGGCAGAATGTGCACAGGGCAATCATAAGGATTATGTGATTCAAGAAGGTTTCCTTTTCAAAGGGAACCAATTGTGCATTCCAAAAGGGTCCTATAGAGAATTGCTTGTCCGGGAGATACATGCTGGAGGACTAGCTGGTCACTTTGGAATACATAAGACCTTGGAAATCTTGAAGGAGCACTTCTATTGGCCAAAGATGCTCGGAGATGTCCAAGCTATCATTTCAAGGTGTGGCACATGTCAGAGAGCCAAAAGTCATTTCAAGCCTGGACCTTACATTCCCTTACCTGTCCCAGACCAACCTTGGGAAGATTTAAGCATGGATTTCATTATGGCACTCCCAAGAACTCAACGAGGGAAGGATTCCATCTTGGTAGTGGTGGATCGATTTTCAAAAATGGCACACTTCATTCCGTGCCATAAAACTGAAGATGCCTCCAAAGTTGCTGACTTGTTCTTCAAGGAAATAGTAAGATTGCATGGAGTCCCAAGAACTATTGTGTCTGATCGGGATACCAAGTTCTTAAGTCATTTTTGGAGAACTCTATGGGCTAAACTTGGTACTAAACTCCTATTCAGCACTTCTCATCATCCCCAAACAGATGGCCAGACTGAGGTGACCAATCGCACATTGGGAACGCTCTTGCGCACCATGGTAAACCGAAATTTGAAAGATTGGGACGTGAAGCTTGCCCATGCTGAGTTTGCATACAACCGAGCTCCAAGTTATACTACTGGGCATTCACCCTTCGAGGTAGTTTATGGTATCAATCCCATCACTCCTATTGAACTAACCTCTTTGCCTCTAGATTCTCAAGTGAGCTTAGATGCAAATGAAAAGGCCAGAACCATGAGGAAATTTCATGAGAACATTCGTTCTCAAATTGAAAGGGCTAATGAAACATACAAGAAGAAGGCCAATAAGCATCGAAAGCCTTCTCAATTTAATCCAGGGGACTTAGTTTGGGTACATTTGAGGAAGGAGCGATTTCCATCTAAGAGAAAGAGCAAGATAGCCCCTAGAGCTGACGGTCCTTTTGAGGTTATTTCCAGAGTAGGAGATAATGCCTACAAGATTGATTTGCCTAGCGACTACGGAGGAGTTTCAGCTACATTCAATGTTGGAGATTTATCCCCATTTCTTGAAGATGCTGAACTTGAGGATTTGAGGGCAAATCCTAATCAACCTGGGGAGAATGATGCGGAAGCATCCACGTCTACTGTTCACCCAAGCACTATTCATGCCGAGGCCCATAACAAGGAAAAGCTTCAAGCCTTGTTATTTCCTTCTTCAAAGGACCTGGGCCACCATGTCATCCATTGGATCCAATCTGCTTAACCAAGGCCCAACAAGCCCATTCAACATTGGCTAGTATTGGATTCCAAACAAATTCATTACTTTGACCAACATTGGATGCTACTTTGGCAAAGGATGGACCAACCAACTTATGGTGTTTTTATTGCTTTCTTCTTTTGTGTTCCCTAGCCCTCCCTATAAATAGAGGGCAAGAGTTCATTTGTAAGACACCAAAGAGATTTGAGAATTAAGCTTGTTTGTAAGAGAAACTAAGTGTTTCTTCTTGTGCTTCCTTTAGCCAATTCTTGCCAAAGATTGGTGGTGGGGCAACTCCCTGACTGGTGGTTCGTCCTTTACGTCTTGGAGGGGTTACTTGGCATCTATCCTTTGATTTTCCCATCTTTCGTTTTATTCCATTCTCCTTATCCAAGCCATCATCCATCTTCACAGAAAATACCATAAAACACACAAAAAAACGATCTTCTTATAATTCCTTTCAATACAACTCTTATCTTCTTTGTATCAGCTGTTTTGTTCTTTTATTTTCTGTATCTTTACATTCTAGTATTTTACTTTCCAGCCATTTCATTCTTGTTCCTAAGTTTCAGTCTTTATTTTCCAGTTATTTGTATTCTGCCCTTAATTTCCTTGTCCTTTATATTTCAGCTCTTCTCTTACGCAACTTTACATTCCTTGTCATTTACTTTCTCCGTTATTTATCTTACGAGTCTTAATATTCTACTCTTCTATTTTCCATTCAGCAATATTGCTTACTATTCCGAAGTTACTATTTCACTGTTCATTACGTGTTCTTAATTTTGAGTTTTCACTCTAATTCCTTTATATTCTAGTCTTTATATTTCAATCTCTGATATTTCTATTCTTCACTTCCTTCAATTCATATATCTTTCCTTATATTTTAAGTTCTTGCTGTTGCAGTTGCTATTCATACATTCTTCTCATTCATCCGTTTTTGCTCTAAATCCTTTTTATTCTAGCCTTTAAATCTTTTCTTTATTATTCCAATTCTCTAGTTTTCAATATTCTTTCATATTATTCTTTTCAATCCTAAGCTCACTCTTTAACCCATCACGATTCGCATCAATAAGGGTGAAATTAGAGTGATTCAGACCATGTTTGGGGGAAAAAGGAGCATGTTGTCGGAAAAAGGACAATTGCGCAGCATCCTGCGAAAACAACGAACTGAATCCGTTTTTGCTCAAGACTGACCAAATCATTGTTTGCCCTTATTACATGTCAATAAGGACCATATTAGAGTGAGTCAGACCATGTTGGGGCGAAAAAACACCATCTTGCTGGAAAAAGCACCATTGGGCAGCGTCCTGTGAAAACAACGAACTGAATCCGTTTTTGCTCAAGACTGACCAAATGATGCGGAAGCATCCACGTCTACTGTTCACCCAAGCACTATTCATGCCGAGGCCCATAACAAGGAAAAGCTTCAAGCCTTGTTATTTCCTTCTTCAAAGGACTTGGGCCACCATGTCATCCATTGGATCCAATCTGCTTAACCAAGGCCCAACAAGCCCATTCAACATTGGCTAGTATTGGATTCCAAACAAATTCATTACTTTGACCAACATTGGATGCTACTTTGGCAAAGGATGGACCAACCAACTTATGGTGTTTTATTTTCTTTTGACCAACCAACTTATGGTGTTTTTATTCCTTTCTTCTTTTGTGTTCCCTAGCCCTCCCTATAAATAGAGGGCAAGAGTTCATTTGTAAAAAAAAAAAGATTTGAGAATTAATTCATATAATTCATCCCTTTTCAGTCATTTTCCACAAAAAACGAACTTCATATAATTCCTTTGAATCCATTCCTTGTCTTCTTTGTGTCAGTTTTGTTATTTAATTTCTGTATCTTTACATTCTAGTATTTTACCTTTTCAGTCATTTTCGTTATCGTTCTTATATTTCAGTCTTTACTTTCCCAGCCACTTATATTCTGCTTTTATCTTTCCTGTTCTTTATATTTCATCCCTTTATCCTATCTAATTTTACATTCCTTATCATTTACCTTCTCCGTTATTTATCTTATAAGTCTTAATATTCTACTCTTTTATTTCCATTCAGTCATATTTCCAGCGTCCTGCGAAAACAACGAACTGAATCCATTTTTGCTCAAGACTGACCAAATCATTGATGCGAATCGTGATGGGATAAAGAGTGAGCTAGGATTGAAAATAAGGAATAAGAAGGAATATTGAAATATAAGGGTTTGGAATAACCCAGAAAGGAAACAAAAGCTGGAAAATGAATGATCTAGAACGAAAACTCGAAATTACGAACAAGGCAAGAATAATAAGAAATATTACTAAATGGAAATTAAAAGAGTAGAATTTTAAGACTTGTAATATAAAGAACGGAAAGGTAAATGACAAGGAATTTAAAATTGTATAAGATAAAGAGCTGGGATATAAAGGACAAGGAAAATAAAGAACAAAATGTAAATAACTGGAAAGGTAAATACTGAAATTTAAGAGCAAGAATGTAAAAAGACTGAAAAGTAGAATACTAGAATATAAAGATACAGAAATTAAAGAATAAAAGATGAAACAAGGAAGATAAGGGCTGGATGGGAAGGAAATATATGAAGAACGTTTTTTTCTTTTGTGTTTTCTGGTATTTTCTGTGAAGGATGATGATGGTTTGGATAATGAGAGTGGAGAAAAACGAAATTTAGGAAAAGTAAAGGATAGATGCCAAGTGACCCTCCAAGACGTAAAGGTTAAACCACCAGTCAGGGAGTTTGCTCCACCACCAATCTTTGGCAAGATTTGGCTAAAGGAAACAAAGATGAAACACTAAGGTTTCTCTCAAAACAAGCTTCTATTTCTCAAAGTCTTCAAGTTGTCAAGTTGTCAAGTTGTCAAGTTGTAAATACAAATGAACTCATGCTCTCTATTTATAGGGAGAGCTAGGGAACACAAAAAAATAAAATAAAGAAAACATCATAATACAATAACGTAAGTGGGGGACAACCTAACCAACTAATGGGGACAACCTACCAAATAGTTAGGTTGTTTGAAATAAAATAAACCAATGGGGGACAACCTACCAAATAGTTAGGTTGTTTGGAATAAAATACCCAATGGGGGACAACCTACCAAATAGTTAGGTTATTTGGAATAAAATATCTAATGGGCTTAATGGGCTTGTTGGGCCCCCATTGTTGAGTGGGCTTTTGTTGGGCCTTAAGTCGATTCGCATCATTCTCCCTTTCTTGACAAAGATTTGTCCTCAAATCTTGGCTGCTGCTTTGGGTTTTACCACTCCATGGATCAACAACCTCCAATTTGTGCACATGAATCAAGTTTCAACTCGGGTGGCCTATCCAAGTGTGTTGGTTCACAAATCAAAGGTGGACTACCATGCTGCATGGATGGAAGTTCATAACCTGACCAACAATATGATCCAAACAAATAATTGAAGTTATGCAATGAGTTAGCGTCACCTTCATCAATAATAGCATTGAAAGTTCTTGGTGATGGTTGTTGACATGTCATCTTCTCATGATTTGACAGTACAAACCATAAAGGAGCCTCTGAATTCTTCCATTCTTGGATGAAACCTTGCGGTTCCTCTGAATGAATATCTTCTATTGCCATGATTGATAATACCTCGTGCTTCAGTAGATCTGTACTTCTTGGATCTATTTCCTTTTTAGGTAGCACGCCTTGCTTTGAAGGATCTAAGCACTTTGGATTTGTATTCACAATTGTTGGTGCTTCAATTTCCAAAAGATCCAAACTTTCTAGGTCCACCTCTTTCTCTACCAACACCACAAGCTTTGGTAGAACCAAATCTTTTAGGTTTATCCCTGTTGACTTCATTTCTTCTACTTGGGCAACATCCGTGGCCTTCTTTGGTGAAGCTTCTATTTTTGTTATTACCCTTTGATTAGGGCAATTTGCCTGAAGGTGACCAACTTCAGCAGTGGCTTGAGAACTTTCACTATGTTGGGCTTCCAAGCTTTTGGGCTTGTCAAAGTTCTTAAGATCCTTAGAAGGGCCATATCTGGTGTCGCTTGAGGCAGCCTTCTGGTCATAATCTCCTTTGCTGAAATTCTTGACTTTGGAGGTAACTCCTTGCTTTTCAACCTTGATATACTCCAGACTCTTTTCACCTTTTCTAAGAGCATGTATTTTCAAATCAAGATCTTGCTTGTAATCATTGGGCAAGAATCGTTTCTTCAGTAACTTCTTCAGTTTCTCCCATGAACGGACTTTTTCTTTTCCATCTTGATGTCTTTGTTTCTTAACATTCTTCCACCACAAAGAAGCATATTCTTTAAGATGAAGAACTGCAACTTTACACTTCTTTTGATCATCATACTCTTTGGACTCAAATACCTTTTCAATATGGGTTAGCCAATCAACAAAATTGTTGTGGTCAAGAGTACCTTTGAATTCTGGGATCTTGTCATGAAAGCTACGATCATCATTTGTCCTCCTCCACCGCTCTCTTTCATCTTGGTTGCTTTGGTTGCCTTGGAGAAAGGCTTGCAACTTTTGGATAACGTCAGAAAGTTTCTCCTTTCCTTCCCTTTTAAATTCGGGGATACGTAAGCTTCGATCATCACCTAGTCTCTTCTGCTCCCTTTTATTTTGGTTGCCTCGGGTTGAAAATAAGGAATAAGAAGGAATATTGAAATATAAGGGTTTGGAATAACCCAGAAAGGAAACAAAAGCTGGAAAATGAATGATCTAGAACGAAAACTCGAAATTACGAACAAGGCAAGAATAATAAGAAATATTACTAAATGGAAATTAAAAGAGTAGAATTTTAAGACTTGTAATATAAAGAACGGAAAGGTAAATGACAAGGAATTTAAAATTGTATAAGATAAAGAGCTGGAATATAAAGGACAAGGAAAATAAAGAACAGAATGTAAATAACTGGAAAGGTCAATACTGAAATTTAAGAGCAAGAATGTAAAAAGACTGAAAAGTATAATACTAGAATATAAAGATACAGAAATTAAATAATAAAAGATGAAACAAGGAAGATAAGGTGATGCGGGAGCATCCACGTCTACTGTTCATCCAATCACTGTTCATGTCGAGGCCCATAACAAGGAGAAGTTTTAAGCCTTGTTATTTTCTTCTTCAAAGAACTTGGGCTACCATGTCATCCATTGGATCCAATCTACTTAGCCAAGGCCCAACAAGCCCATTCAACATTGGCTAGTATTGGATTCCAAACAAATTCATTACTTTGACCAACATTGGATGCTACTTTGGCAAAGGATGGAGCAACAAACTTATGGTGTTTTATTTTCTTTTGACTAACCAACTTATGGTGTTTTTATTCCTTTCTTCTTTTGTGTTCCCTAGCCCTCCCTATAAATAGAGGGCAAGAGCTCATTTGTAACACACACCAAGAGATTTGAGAATTAAGCTTGTTTGTAAGAGAAACTAAGTGTTTCTTCTTGTGTTTCCTTTAGCCAATTCTTGCCAAAGATTGGTGGTGGGGCAACTCCCTGACTGGTGGTTCGTCCTTTACGTCTTGAAGGGGTTACTTGGCATCTATCCTTTGATTTTCCCATCTTTCGTTTTGTTCCATTCTCCTTATCCAAGCCTTCATCCATCTTCACCGAAAATACCATAAAACACACAAAAAACGATCTTCTTATAATTCCTTTCAATACAACTCTTATCTTCTTTGTATCAGCTGTTTTGTTCTTTTATTTTCTGTATTTTTACATTCTAGCATTTTACTTTCCAGCGTCTTTCATTCTTGTTCTTAAGTTTCAGTCTTTATTTTCCAGTTATTTGTATTCTGCCCTTAATTTCCTTGTCCTTTATATTTCAGCTCTTATCTTACGCAACTTTACATTCCTTGTCATTTACTTTCTCCGGTATTTATCTTACGAGTCTTAATATTTTACTCTTCTATTTTCCATTCAGCAATATTGCTTACTATTCCGAAGATACTATTTCACTGTTCATTACGTGTTCTTAATTTTGAGTTTTCACTCTAATTGCTTTATATTCTAGTCTTTATATTTCAATCTCTAATATTTCTATTCTTCAATTCCTTGAATTCATATTTCTTTCCTTATATTTTAAGTTCTTGCTGTTGCAGTTACTATTCATACATTCTTCTCATTTATCCGTTTTTCTCTAAATCGTTTTTATTCTAGCCTTTCAATCTTTTCTTTATTATTCCAATTCTCTAGTTTTCAATATTCCTTCATATTATTCTTTTCAATCCTAAGCTCACTCTTTAACCCATCACGATTCGCATCAAGTGGTATCAAAGCCTAGGTTTCATCCAAGAATGGAAGAATTCAGAGGCTCCTTTGTGGTTTGTGCTGTCAAATCATGAGAAGACGACATGTCAACACCAATCATCAAGATTTTTCAAGCCTATTATTGATGAAGGTGATGCTTACTCATTCCACAACATCAATTATTTGTTTGGATCATATTGTTGGTCAGGTTATGAACTTCCATTCAAGCAGCATGGTAGTCCTCCATTGATTTGTGAACCAACACACTTGGATAGGCCGCTAGAGTTAAAACTTGATTCATGTGCACAAACTTGGTTTGTTGATCCATGGAGTGGTAAAACCCAAAGCAGCAGCCAAGATTTGAGGACAAATCTTTGTCAAGAAAGGGAGAATGATGCGAATCAAGTTAAGGCCCATATCAAGGAGAAGCCTAATGATGTGAATCGACTTAAGGCCCATATCAAGGAGAAGCCTAATGATGTGAATCGACTTAAGGCCCATATCAAGAAGAAGCCCAAGCCAAACCCAAGCCTTATTAGTTCTTATATCAAAGAACTTGGGCCACCATGGGATCCAGATCATTTAGTTAAGGCCCAATAGGCCCATTCAACAATGTGGGCCCACCAAGCCCATTCAACAATGGAGGCTACCAAAATAGTTAGGTTATCTACCATGTGCCAAACAACCTACCAAAATAGTTAGGTTATCTACCATGTGCCAAACAACCTACCAAAATGGTTAGGTTATCTACCATGTGCCAAACAACCTACCAAAATGGTTAGGTTATCTACCATGTGCCAAACAACCTACCAAAATGGTTAGGTTATCTACCATGTGCCAAACAACCTACCAAAATGGTTAGGTTATCTACCATGTGCCTACCAAAATGGTTAGGTTGCCCCCCCCCCCCATACCTATGTTTATTGTATTGTATTTTATTTTCTTGTATTCCCTAGCTCTCCCTATAAATAGAGGGCATGAGTTTATTTGTATCAGAACTTGAAAACTTGAGAAATAGAAGCTTGTTTTGAGAGAAACCTTAGTGTTTCATCTTTGTTTCCTTTAGCCAATTCTTGCTAAAGATTGGTGGTGGAGCAACTCCCTGACTGGTGGTTTAACCTTTACGTCTTGGAGGGTTGATGCGAATCGTGATGGGATAAAGAGTGAGCTACGATTGAAAATAGGAAATAAGAAGGAATAATGAAATATAAGGGTTTAGGATAACCTAGAAAGGAAACAAAAGCTGGAAAAATGAATGATTTAGGACGAAAACTCAAAATTACGAATAAGGTAAGAATGATAAGAAATATTACTGAATGGAAACAAAAGAGTAGAATCTTAAGACTTGTAATTTAAAGAACGGAAAGGTAAATGACAAGGAATTTAAGTAGGAATATAAATACTGGAATTTAAGAACAAGGATATAAAGACTGAAAAGTATAATACTATAATGTAAAGATACAGAATTTAAACAATAAAAGATGAAACAAGGAAGATGAGGGCTGGATGGTAAGGAAATATATGAAGAACGTTTTTTTGTGTTTTCTGGTATTTTCTGTGAAGGATGATGATGGTTTAGGTAATGAGAGTGGAGAAAAACGAAATTTGGGAAAAGTAAAGGATAGATGCCAAGTGACCCTCCAAGACGTAAAGGTTAAACCACCAGTCAGGGAGTTGCTCCACCACCAATCTTTGGCAAGAATTGGCTAAAGGAAACAAAGATGAAACACTAAGGTTTCTCTCAAAACAAGCTTCTATTTCTCAAGTTTTCCAGTTGTGATACAAATGAACTCATGCCCTCTATTTATAGGAAGAGCTAGGGAACATAAGAAAATAAAATACAATACAATAAACATAGGTGGGGGGGCAACCTAACCATTTTGGTAGGCACATGGTAGATAACCTAACCATTTTGGTAGGCACATGGTAGATAACCTAACCATTTTGGTAGGCACATGGTAGATAACCTAACCATTTTGGTAAGCACATGGTAGATAACCTAACCATTTTGGTAGCCTCCATTGTTGAATGGGCTTGTTGGGCCCCCATTTGTTGAATGGCCTATTGGGCCTTAACTAAATGGATTGGATCCAATGAACAACATGGTAGCCCAAGTTCATTGATGAAGGAAATAATAAGGCTTGTGGGTTTTCCTTATTATGGGCCTCGGTGTGAACCGTAGACGCGGATGCTCCCGCATCATTCTCCCCGGGTTGATTAGGATTTGCCCTCAAATCCTCAAGTTCAGCATCTTCAGAGAAAAGAGATAAATCTCCAACATTGAATGTAGCTAAAACTCCTCCATAGTCGCTGGGCAAATTAATCTTGTAAGCACTATCCCCTACCTTCGAAATCACTTCAAAAGGGCCATCAGCTCTAGGGGCTAGCTTGCTCTTTCTCTTGGATGGAAACCGTTCCTTTCTCAAATGTACCCAAACTAAGTCCCCTGGGTGAAATTGAGAAGGTTTTCGATGTTTGTTGGCTTTCCTCTTGTATGTTTCATTGGCCTTTTCTATTTGAGAGCGAATGCTCTCATGAAACTTCTTCATGGTTTTGGCCTTCTCATTTGCGTCTGAGCTTATTTGGGAATCAAGAGGCAAAGAGGTTAGTTCAATAGGAGTAATGGGATTGATACCGTAAACTACCTCAAAGGGTGAATGCCCAGTTGTATGACTTGGAGCTCGATTGTATGCAAACTCGGCATGGGCAAGCTTCACGTCCCAATCTTTCAAGTTTCGGTTTATCATGGTGCGCAAGAGAGTTCCCAATGTGCGGTTGGTCACCTCAGTCTGGCCATCTGTCTGTGGATGATGAGAAGTGCTGAATAAGAGCTTAGTGCCAAGTTTTGCCCATAGAGTTCTCCAAAAATGACTCAGAAACCTGGTATCCCGATCAGACACAATAGTCCTTGGGATTCCATGCAGTCTTACTATTTCCTTGAAGAACAAATCAGCAACCTTGGAGGCATCTTCAGTTTTATGGCATGGAATGAAGTGTGCCATTTTTGAAAAACGATCTACCACCACCATGATGGAATCCTTCCCTCTTTGAGTTCTTGGGAGTGCCACAATAAAATCCATACTTAAATCTTCCCAAGGTTGTTCTGGAACTGGCAAGGGGGTGTAAGGTCCGGGTTTGAAATGACTTTTGGCTCTCTGACACGTGCCACACCTCGAAATGATAGCTTGGACATCTCCGAGCATCTTTGGCCAATAAAAGTGCTCCTTTAAGATTTCCAAAGTCTTCTGAATTCCAAAATGACCAGCCAATCCTCCAGCATGTATCTCCCTGACAAGCAATTCTCTATAGGAGCCCTTTGGAATGCATAATTGGTTTCCCTTGAAAAGAAAACCTTCATGAATTACATAATCTTTATGATTGCCCTGCGCATACTCTGTCATGATTACAGACATATCTGCATCCTCAAGATAATGCTCCTTTATAAACTGAAAACCGAGTACTCTAGCATCCAGAGTAACAAGCAAAGAATGTCTCCTAGATAGTGCATCTGCAACAACATTAGTTTCACCTGGTTTATAACGTGAAACAAATGAAAAGGACTGGAGAAATTCTACCCATTTAGCATGCCTCTGATTGAGTTTATGCTGGCTGTTCAAGAACTTTAAAGCCTGATGATCTGAATGAAGAACAAATTGCTTAGGCCTTAAGTAATGACTCCAATTACCCAAAGCCCTCACTATTGCATAAAACTCTTTATCATAGGTAGAGTAATTCCTTTTGCAATCATTAAGCTTCTCGCTAAAGTAAGCTAAAGGCCTCTTGTCTTGAACAAGGACAGCACCGATGCCAGTGCCACTAGCATCACATTCTACCTCAAAGACCTTGTCAAAGTCTGGTAAGGCAAGAATAGGGGCTTCACAAAGTTTCTGCTTGATTATTTCAAATGCCCTGTTTGCTGATTCATCCCATTCAAAATGTCCCTTTTTCACACAATCAGTAATAGGAGCCATGATAGTACTAAAGTTAGGGACAAACCGGCGATAGAATGAAGCCAGGCCATGAAAACTTCTCACTTCAGTAGTGGAGTTAGGCTGAGGCCAAGATTTGATTGCCTCAATCTTGGACTGATCGACCATAATGCCATCTTTAGAAACCACATATCCGAGGAACACAATGCTTGAGGAAAAGAATTCACACTTTTGTAGTTTTGCATAAAGTTTTTGTCTCCTCAATGCATCAAACACTTGCCCCAAATGGTTTAAGTGGTCTTTCTCACAACTGCTGTAAATAAGAATGTCATCAAAATAAACCACAACAAATTTTCCAAGAAAGGGGCGAAGTACCTCGTTCATCAAACGCATAAAGGTACTTGGGGCATTAGAAAGACCGAATGGCATAACCATCCATTCGTACAATCCCCCTTTGGTTTTGAAAGCGGTTTTCCATTCATCTCCTTCTCTCATCCGGATTTGATGGTAGCCACTCCTTAAGTCTACCTTTGAGAAGATGGTAGCTCCATGTAGCTCATCTAGCATGTCATCAAGTCTCGGGATGGGGTACCTGTATCTGATGGTGATGTTGTTGATGGCTCTGCTGTCAATACACATTCGAAATGAACCATCTTTCTTTGGTACCAATAGAGCTGGAACCGAACATGGACTCATACTTTCCCTTATAAAGCCTCGGGTCATCAATTCATCTACTTGCCTTTGTAGCTCCTTAGCATCTTCAGGATTGCATCTGTAAGCTGCTTTGTTGGGTAAGGATGCCCCTGGAAGTAGGTCTATATGATGCTCAATCCCTCTAATTGGGGGTAAACCAGGTGGAAGGTCATTAGGAAATACATCAGCAAATTCAGATAAAAGTGGTTGAATTAGCGGATGTGGCTCACTCACCTCTTTACTTTCTTTTTCCCCAACTATAATTAAGGCAAAAATGGGTTTGTGCTTCTGGATGGCTTCCCTCACTTGGTTTTCTCCTATGAATAGGCTTTTCTTCTTACCCTCTTCTCCCGGTGTTTGGTGTATTTGTGAAGGACTAAGTGGAGCTAAGGTTATAAGTTTCTCTCCCACTTTAAAAGAATAAGTATTCTTCTTACCATCATGCTTAGCACCCTTATCATATTGCCATGGTCTCCCTAGCAATAGGTGGCAAGCATCCATAGGTATGACATCACAAGTAACCTGATCTACATAATTTTTTCCAATAGAAAAATTAATCAAGACTTGTTTTGATACCTGAAGTTGGCTTCCTTGGCTTAGCCATTGCAATTTGTATGGATGGGGATGATCCATTGTAGAAAGATTTAACTTTTCTACGAGAGTGGTAGAAGCTACGTTGGCACAACTCCCACTATCAACAATAACAGAGCACACCCTTCCATTGATTGTGCATCGAGTTTGGAAGATGTTCTCCCTTTGCTCATTTGGTGGACTATGGTTGGCATGCAAGGCTCTACGAAGAATAAGCATATTCCCAACATCAGCTTGCTCAACGACCTCTTCCTCTTCTGATTCTGCCACGGACTCATCATCACCATGGTCTTCTAAGCAGGCTTCATCGATCTCCTCAATCTCTCTCACAGTCATTATTCTCCTGTTTGGGCAATTAGCTTGAATGTGGCCATACCCTTGGCACTTGAAGCACTTAAGCCCCCTAGGATCCTGCTTAAAATTGGGTTGCACTTTAGAAACTTCCCCAATCTTTTCTTTTTTTTGCGACTTTCAGTTAATACTTTTTCCTATTAAAAGAACCTCAAACCATTGGACCGGTCAGAGAGTTATTTCGCCAGTTTTGAGCGAAAACAGCGGTACTCGTATTTTTCCCACTGATTGGACGATTTTGCCCGTGTCAACGAGGTCCTCTGTTTTACCTTAAAATTGCCCTGACTGACCGTCCAAGCATTCTGATAAAAATGGTGAATGTCGTTCGCCGCGTATTCATACCTTTTATGGTATTTTTGATTTTTTCCTATATTTATATATTTTCATAGAAATTTAGAAAATGATTTTCCATTTTTTTGCGACTTTCAGTTAATACTTTTTCCTATTAAAAGAACCTCTAACCATTGGACCGGTTAGAGAGTTATTTCGCCAGTTTTGAACGAAAACAGCGGTACTCGTATTCTTTCGCACTGATCGGACGATTTTGCCCGTGTCAACGAGGTCCTCTGTTTTACCTTACAATTGCCCTGACTGACTGTCCAAGCATTCGGATAAAAATGGTGAATGTCGTTCGCCGCGTATTCGTACCTTTTATTGTATTTTGGATTTTTTCCTATATTTATATATTTTCACAGAAATTGAGAAAATGATTTTCCATTTTTTTGGCTCTTTCAGTTATTATTTTTTACTATTGAAAGAACCTCAAAACATTGGAACGGTCAGATAGTTATTTTGCCAGTTGATGCGATTCGTGATGGGTTAAGGAGTGAGCTTAGGATCAAAACAAGGAATAAGAATTCCATGTCTAAAAATAGAGGATTGGAATAACAATGAAAGGAATTCAAGATTAGGATAAAAGGGATTTTGAGCAAAAACTGGAGAAATAAGAAGAAGGTATGAATAGTAACAGTAGTACTGAGAACTTAAAATATAAGAAAAAAATGCAAATGGCAGGAAATGGATAATAGAAAAATGATAGACTGGAATATTAAGATTGGAATGTAAAGGATTCAAAGTGAAAACTCGAAATTAAGAACACGTACGAACAGTGAAATAGTAACTTGGAATAGTAAGGAATATTATGGATTGGAAACTGAAAGGCAGAAACTTAAAGATTGTAATATGAAGAACGGAAATATAAATGGCAAGGAATTTAAAGTGGCATAAGATAAAAGCTGAAAAGGAAAGACAAGGAAATTAAAGTAAGAATGTAAAGGCTGGAATTTAAGAACAAGAATGTAAGAGCTGGGATTTAAGTGCAAGAATATAAAGGCTGGAATTTAAGAACAAGAATGTAAGAGCTGGAATTTAAGTGCAAGAATATAAAGGCTGGAATTTAAGAACAAGAATGTAAGAGCTGGAATTTAAGTGCAAGAATATAAAAGCTGGAATTTAAGAACAAGAATGTAAGAGCTGGAATTTAAGTGCAAGAATATGAAGAATGAAATTGAAGAACAAGACTGGAATTTGAAAACAAAGATGAAACACTTAGGTTTCTCTTCAAACAAGCTTAAGCTCAAATCTCTTGGTCTATGTTACAAATGAGCTCTTGCCCTCTATTTATAGGGAGGGCTAGGGAACACAAAAGAAGAAAGGAATAAAAACACTATAAGTTGGTTGGTTAAAATAAAATAAAACACCATAAGTTTGTTGCTCCATCCTTTGCCAAAGTAGCATCCAATGTTGGTCAAAGTAATGAATTTGTTTGGAATCCAATACTAGCCAAGGTTGAATGGGCTTCTTGGGCCATGTCTAAGAAGATTGGATCCAATGGATGACATGGTGGCCCAAGACCTTTGAAGAAGGAAATAACAAAACTTGAAGCTTCTCCTTGTTATGGGCCTCGGCATGAATAGTGCTTGGGTGAACAGTAGATGTGGATGCTTCTGCATCAATTTAGGATTTGGACTTGGGGCTTCTCCTTATCTTGGGCCTTAAGTCGATTCACATCAGGATTGGATCCCATGGTGGCCCAAATTCTTTGATATAAGAACTAAATAAGACTTGGGCTTCTCCTTGATATGGGCTTTGTCATGAACAGGAACGGGGTGAATAGTTGACGTGGATGCTATCGCATCATTCTCCCTTTCTTGAAAAAGATTTGTCCTCAAATCTTGACTGTTTGCTTTGGGCGCCATGGAACTATAATCCAAGTTCTTGAATATACATGAAGCTCCAACTCTGGTGGCCTACCCAAGTGTGTTGGGTCACAAATCAACGGTAGACTACCATGTTGCTTGGATGGAAGTTTACAACCTGACCAGTGATAGGATGCAAACAAGTAGTTGAGGTTATGTAATGTCTTTTGAGTACCTTCATCAGTAGCATTGAAAATTCTGTGTGATTGTTGCTGACAATCACCACTATTCAAGCTAGATAATGCTCCTGAATTCTTCAACACTTGGTTGAGACGTTGTGTTTCATTTGACAAAATCACTACTGCCTTGTTTCGTAGTAGTTCGTGCTTTGGTAGATATGAACTTCTTAAATCTATCTCCTGTTTAGGCAGCACCTCTTGTTTTGGACTATCCAAGTACTTTGGATTTGCACTCATGGTTGTTGGTGTGTCAATCTCCAAAAGAACGAAACTTTCTAGGTCCACCTCTTTCTTTGTCAACACCACTGGCTTTGATAGATCCAAATCTTTTGGTTCTACTTCTGCTGACTTTGTTTCTTTGATTTGAACAACTTCTATGGCTTTCTTTGGATTAGCTTCTCTCTTGTACCACCGTTGATGCGATTCGTGATGGGTTAAAGAGTGAGCTTAGGATCAAAACAAGGAATAAGAATTCCATGTCTAAAAATAGAGGATTGGAATAACAATGAAAGGAATTCAAGGTTAGGATAAAAGGGATTTTGAGCAAAAACTAGAGAAATAAGAAGAAGGTATGAATAGTAACTGTAGTACTGAGAACTTAAAATATAAGAAAAAAATGCAAATGGCAGGAAATGGATAATAGAAAAATGATAGACTGGAATATTAAGATTGGAATGTAAAGGATTCAAAGTGAAAACTCGAAATTAAGAACACGTATGAACAGTGAAATAGTAACTTAGAATAGTAAGGAATATTATGGATTGGAAATTGAAAGGCAGAAACTTAAAGATTGTAATATGAAGAACGGAAATATAAATGGCAAGGAATTTAAAGTGACATAAGATAAAAGCTAAAAAGGAAAGACAAGGAAATTAAAGTAAGAATGTAAAGGCTGGAATTTAAGAACAAGAATGTAAGAGCTGGGATTTAAGTGCAAGAATATAAAGACTGGAATTTAAGAACAAGAATGTAAGAGCTGGAATTTAAGTGCAAGAATATAAAGGCTGGAATTTAAGTGCAAGAATATAAAGGCTGGAATTGAAGAACAAGATTGTAAGAGCTGGAATTTAAGTGCAAGAATATGAAGAATGAAATTGAAGAACAAGACTGGAATTTGAAAACAAAGATGAAACACTTAGGTTTCTCTTCAAACAAGCTTAAGCTCAAATCTCTTGGTCTATATCCTAAAATGAACTCTTGCCCCTTATTTATAGGAAGAGCTAGGGAACACAAAAGAAAAAAGGAATAAAACACCATAAGTTGGTTGGTCCATCTTTTGTCAAGTAGCATCCCATGTTGGTCAAAGCAATGAGTTTGTTTGGGATCCAATTTTAGTCAATGTTGAATGGTCTTGTTGGGCCTTGACTAGGTAAGTTGGATCCCATACTGGCCCAACTTCCACAAGGCTTGGACCTTCTCCCTATCTTGGGCCTCGGCATGAATAGTAATAGGATGAACAGTAAACGTGAAGGCTTCTACATTGTTTAAGAAATGTAACATATGGATTGGGCCGTTGTCGAGTGTTGGCATGGTTGCTCCCGCATCAGAAGTGCAACATATGGACTGGGCCGTTGTCAAGTGTTGGTAGAGTTGCTCCCGCATCATTCTCTCTTTCTTGAAAAAAAGATTTGTCCTCAAATCTTGATTGTTGCTTTGGGCTCCATGGAACTATAATCCAAATTCTTGAATGTATATGAAGCTCTAACTCTGGCGGCCTACCCAAGTGTGTTGGGTCATAAATCAATGGTAAACTACCATGCTGCTTGGATGGAATTTTACAACCTGACCAACAATATGATCCAAACAAGTAGTTGAAGTTATGTAATGTTTTATGAGTACCTTCATCAGTAGCATTGAAAAATCTTTGTGATTGTTGTTGACACATCGTCTTCTCATGATTTGACAATACAAACCAACAAAGGAAACTACTGTTCATGCTAGATAGTGCCTCAGAATTCTTTAACACTTGGATGACACCTCGTGTTTCTTCTGGCAAAGCTTTTTCTGCTTCCTTATCTTGTAATACCTCGTGCTCTGATAGATCTAAACTTCTCAGATCTATCTTTTTTTTAGGCAGCACATCTTGCTCTGGAAGATCCAAACACTTTGAATTAGCATTCGTGGTTGTTGGTGCCTTAATCTCTCTTTCTTGGATTTGAACTACCTTCATATCTTTCTTTGGTGAGGCTTCTTTCCTGTACCACCTTTCTATCGATATATCATAGTCTTTCTTGTAGTAATTGTGGTGGTGTTTTTGTTGATATTTGGAATCTGTTAAAGCATGATGTTCTTCTTTCTGGGATGAGGTCTCATGGATATGGGATGGACTGAAGGGTGTGAGGGTGATTTGTTTACCATTTATCTTCACAGCATAAGTGTTGCTTCTCCCATCATGCTTTGCAAATCTGTCATACTGCCATGGTCTCCCAAGTAACAAGTGACAAGCTTCCATAGGAATTATATCACAGAGGACTTCATCAATATAATTTTTTCCAATGGAAAAAGAAACTAGAACTTGCCTTTTTACTTGAAGATCGTTTCCCTGATTTACCCATTGCAATTTGTAAGGCTGTGGATGAGGGGAGGTTGACAGCTTCAACTTTTCGATTAGTGTTGTGGATGCGACATTAGTACAACTCCCACCGTCAATGATCATAGAGCATACCTCGCCCCCAATGGTACACCTTGTTTGAAAAATGTTTTCTCTCTGCTCATCTTGAGGACCAAGCTTTGAAAAGAGAGTACGGCGAATAACCAGAAGCTCACCAGAATCTGGGTCAGCTATGTCATCTCCCTCTTCGGTTTCTTCCAACGATCCTTCCTCCTGGTATACTTCTCCAATTTCTTTCCATTCTTTCATCGTCATTACCCTTCGATTAGGGCAATTGGCTTGAAGGTAACCAATTCCTTGACACTTATAGCATCTAGCTTGGGATCGTTCATTTTTTAAAGTAGTGGCCCGAGAACTCTGATCATGTTTGGCTTCCATGTTTTTGGCCTTGTCCAGTTCTTTGGGAGCTTGACTAGAAGAGTCATATCTGGTGTCGCTTGAGGCAGTCTCCTGGACATAATCTCCCTTGTTGAAATACTTAGTTCTAAAGGCAGCTCTTTGCTTCTCAACCTTAACAGCCAATTTGTACACATCATCAAGAAAGCAATAAGGTTGTAAATCAACCATTCGAGCAATATCTGAATTTAAGCCTCCAAGAAATCGGGCAATGGATTGCTCTACAGGTTCAGGAGTATCACACCGGATCATTAGTTCCTCAAATTCTTTAATGTATTCGCCAACACTTCTTTTCTCTTGCTTGAAAGTGTGCAGCTTGTGATAAAGCTCCTGTTTGTATTCTCTGGGAAGAAATCGCTTAGTTAAGAGCCTTTTAAGCTTCTCCCAGGTCTTGACTCTACTACGCCCATCTCTTTCCCTGAGTTTCCTTGTATTATCCCACCACAAGGAAGCATAATCTTTGAGTTTGAGAATGGCTACTTGGCATTTCTTCTCCTCACTGTATTTCTTAAATTCAAAGATTCTTTCCATAGTGCAAACCCAATCAAGGAAATCATCTGGGTTTAGACTACCATCAAATTGAGGGAAGTCTATGCGAAGGCTGCGATCATCTTCCTCTGGTCTCCTCCTTCTTCTTCTTTCCATACCTTCATCACTAGAGTCAACATCAGATTCAGTATCACTGGGAAGAGGTGCAAGAATTCTCCGAGGTTGAGGTGGTTGAGGTGCTGGGGGTACATACGGTGGTTGATATGCTGGGGGTACATATGGTGATTGTGAATTCTGAGATCGGTATGGTTTAAATGGTTGGTAATTAGATGGTGTTGGTCTTTTAGGCATAAATGGTTGGGGTGGTGGTTGAGTGAATGATGGTTGTGGAATGGACACTTGTAGCTGTGGTATGGATACTTGGGGTGGTGGTGGAGCAAAGTGGGGTACTTGGGTTGTTTGTGGTGGTAAACGCTGCTGAAGTAAAAGCTTGAGCTCTTGGAATTCATCCTTCATCTTCTCGAGTTCACTTTTCTGTGCCATTTGTATAGCTAGCCATGGTGGAGTGGGTGAGGATGAACGTGAACAATGATCTCCTTCTTGAGACATCGTGATGCTATCAACACATTGAGAATAATGAGATAAAAGCTCTGTTAGAACAGCTCACTCGCCAAAACCTAAGCTTTGATACCACTTGATGCGATTCGTGATGGGTTAAAGAGTGAGCTTAGGATCAAAACAAGGAATAAGAATTCCATGTCTAAAAATAGAGGATTGGAATAACAATGAAAGGAATTCAAGGTTAGGATAAAAGGGATTTTGAGCAAAAACTAGAGAAATAAGAAGAAGGTATGAATAGTAACTGTAGTACTGAGAACTTAAAATATAAGAAAAAAATGCAAATGGCAGGAAATGGATAATAGAAAAATGATAGACTGGAATATTAAGATTGGAATGTAAAGGATTCAAAGTGAAAACTCGAAATTAAGAACACGTATGAACAGTGAAATAGTAACTTAGAATAGTAAGGAATATTATGGATTGGAAATTGAAAGGCAGAAACTTAAAGATTGTAATATGAAGAACGGAAATATAAATGGCAAGGAATTTAAAGTGACATAAGATAAAAGCTAAAAAGGAAAGACAAGGAAATTAAAGTAAGAATGTAAAGGCTGGAATTTAAGAACAAGAATGTAAGAGCTGGGATTTAAGTGCAAGAATATAAAGACTGGAATTTAAGAACAAGAATGTAAGAGCTGGAATTTAAGTGCAAGAATATAAAGGCTGGAATTTAAGTGCAAGAATATAAAGGCTGGAATTGAAGAACAAGATTGTAAGAGCTGGAATTTAAGTGCAAGAATATGAAGAATGAAATTGAAGAACAAGACTGGAATTTGAAAACAAAGATGAAACACTTAGGTTTCTCTTCAAACAAGCTTAAGCTCAAATCTCTTGGTCTATATCCTAAAATGAACTCTTGCCCCTTATTTATAGGAAGAGCTAGGGAACACAAAAGAAAAAAGGAATAAAACACCATAAGTTGGTTGGTCCATCTTTTGTCAAGTAGCATCCCATGTTGGTCAAAGCAATGAGTTTGTTTGGGATCCAATTTTAGTCAATGTTGAATGGTCTTGTTGGGCCTTGACTAGGTAAGTTGGATCCCATACTGGCCCAACTTCCACAAGGCTTGGACCTTCTCCCTATCTTGGGCCTCGGCATGAATAGTAATAGGATGAACAGTAAACGTGAAGGCTTCTACATTGTTTAAGAAATGTAACATATGGATTGGGCCGTTGTCGAGTGTTGGCATGGTTGCTCCCGCATCAGAAGTGCAACATATGGACTGGGCCGTTGTCAAGTGTTGGTAGAGTTGCTCCCGCATCAACCGTTCTATCCACATATCATAGTCTTCCTTATAGTAATTGAGGTGGTGTTCCTGCTGGTACTGGGAATCTGAGAAAGCATGACCTTTCTTTTGGTTGCATCGTGGGTCTTGGTTTTGACATTTGTCCATCTTGTGCATATCAACTAGGTCTTGATTGTAATTGTGGGGCAAGAAGTGTCTTTTGAGCAGCTTCTTCAATTTCTTCCATGAACAAATCTTTTCCTTTCCATCTCGTTCTCTTTGTTTCTTAACATTCTTCCACCATGAAGAAGCATATTCTATGAGATGAAGAACAGCAACTCTATACTTCTTTTGGTCATCATATCCCTTGAATGCAAACACTCCTTCAATATGGCATAACCAATCAACAAAATCGTTGGGGTCATGAGTAACTTTGAATTCGGGGATATCAACATGTAAGCCAGAATCATCATCTGGCCAGAAAGGCCGTGGATTTCCTTGAGGTAGAGGTTGCGGTGGTTGATATGTGAGGCTTGTATAGGGTGGTTGTGCACTCTGAGATTGGTATGATGGATATTCTTGGTAATAAGACGTAGGTGATGCTAGCCTTTGTGGGATAACTGGTTGGGTTGCTGCTTGAATGGTTGATGGTTGAGAAATGGATATTTGTAGGGGCGGTGGTAGAGTTGTATGGAATGGCGGGTGCGTTGTTTGTGGTGGTGGTAGATCAAAATGAGGTGCTTGGGTTGTTTGTGGTGGTGGTAGATCAAAATGAGGTGCTTGGGTTGTTTGTGGTGGTGGTAGATCAAAATGAGGTGCTTGGGTTGTTTGTGGTGGTGGTAGATCAAAATGAGGTGCTTGGGTTGTTTGTGGTGGTGGTAGATCAAAATGAGGTGCTTGGGTTGTTTGTGGTGGCAAACACTGTTGAAGTAAAAGTTTGAGCTCTTGGAACTCAACCTTCATCTTCTCAAGTTCAACATTCTGCTCCATCTGTATAGCTAGCCATGGTGGAGTGGGTAAGGAAGAACGTGAAGAACCATCTCCTTCTTGAGACATGGTGATGCTATCAAACAGATTGGGAAAAGTTTTGTTAGAGCGGCTCACTCACCAAAACCTTGGCTCTGATACCACTTGATGCGATTCGTGATGGGTTAAGGAGTGAGCTTAGGATCAAAACAAGGAATAAGAATTCCATGTCTAAAAATAGAGGATTGGAATAACAATGAAAGGAATTCAAGATTAGGATAAAAGGGATTTTGAGCAAAAACTGGAGAAATAAGAAGAAGGTATGAATAGTAACAGTAGTACTGAGAACTTAAAATATAAGAAAAAAATGCAAATGGCAGGAAATGGATAATAGAAAAATGATAGACTGGAATATTAAGATTGGAATGTAAAGGATTCAAAGTGAAAACTCGAAATTAAGAACACGTACGAACAGTGAAATAGTAACTTGGAATAGTAAGGAATATTATGGATTGGAAACTGAAAGGCAGAAACTTAAAGATTGTAATATGAAGAACGGAAATATAAATGGCAAGGAATTTAAAGTGGCATAAGATAAAAGCTGAAAAGGAAAGACAAGGAAATTAAAGTAAGAATGTAAAGGCTGGAATTTAAGAACAAGAATGTAAGAGCTGGGATTTAAGTGCAAGAATATAAAGGCTGGAATTTAAGAACAAGAATGTAAGAGCTGGAATTTAAGTGCAAGAATATAAAGGCTGGAATTTAAGAACAAGAATGTAAGAGCTGGAATTTAAGTGCAAGAATATAAAAGCTGGAATTTAAGAACAAGAATGTAAGAGCTGGAATTTAAGTGCAAGAATATGAAGAATGAAATTGAAGAACAAGACTGGAATTTGAAAACAAAGATGAAACACTTAGGTTTCTCTTCAAACAAGCTTAAGCTCAAATCTCTTGGTCTATGTTACAAATGAGCTCTTGCCCTCTATTTATAGGGAGGGCTAGGGAACACAAAAGAAGAAAGGAATAAAAACACTATAAGTTGGTTGGTTAAAATAAAATAAAACACCATAAGTTTGTTGCTCCATCCTTTGCCAAAGTAGCATCCAATGTTGGTCAAAGTAATGAATTTGTTTGGAATCCAATACTAGCCAAGGTTGAATGGGCTTCTTGGGCCATGTCTAAGAAGATTGGATCCAATGGATGACATGGTGGCCCAAGACCTTTGAAGAAGGAAATAACAAAACTTGAAGCTTCTCCTTGTTATGGGCCTCGGCATGAATAGTGCTTGGGTGAACAGTAGATGTGGATGCTTCTGCATCAATTTAGGATTTGGACTTGGGGCTTCTCCTTATCTTGGGCCTTAAGTCGATTCACATCAGGATTGGATCCCATGGTGGCCCAAATTCTTTGATATAAGAACTAAATAAGACTTGGGCTTCTCCTTGATATGGGCTTTGTCATGAACAGGAACGGGGTGAATAGTTGACGTGGATGCTATCGCATCACCAGTTTTGAGCGAAAACGGAGGTACTCGTATGTTTTCCCATTGACCGAACGATTTTACCCCTGTCAACGAGGTCCGCTGTTTTACCTCAAAATTGCCCTGACTGACCGTCCAAGCATCCTGATAAAAATGGTGAATGTCGTTAGCCGCGTATTCGTACCTTTAATGGTATTTTTGATTTTTTTCCATATTTATATATTTTCATAGAAATTGAGAAAATAATTTTCCATTTTTTTGCCACTTTCAGTTAATATTTTTTACTATTGAAATAACCTCAAAACATTGGAGCGGTCAGCGAGTTATTTCGCCAGTTTTGAGCGAAAATGGAGGTACTCGTATTTTTTCCCACTGACCGGACGATTTTGCCCGTGTCAACGAGGTCCTCTGTTTTACCTTAAAATTGCCCTGACTGACTGTCCAAGCATTCTGATAAAAATGGTGAATGTCGTTCGCCGCGTATTCGTACCTTTTATGGTATTTTTGATTTTTTCCTATATTTATATATTTTCATAGAAATTGAGAAAATGATTTTCCATTTTTTTGTGACTTTCAGTTAATACTTTTTCCTATTAAAAGAACCTCAAACCACTGGACTGGTTAGAGAGTTATTTCGCCAGTTTTGAGCGAAAACAGCGGTACTCGTATTTTTCCCACTGATTGGACGATTTTGCCCGTGTCAACGAGGTCCTCTGTTTTACCTTAAAATTGCCCTGACTGACCGTCCAAGCATTCTGATAAAAATGGTGAATGTTGTTAGCCGCGCATCCGTACCTTTAATGGTATTTTTGATTTTTTTCCATATTTATATATTTTCATAGAAATTGAGAAAATAATTTCCCATTTTTTTGCCACTTTCAGTTAATATTTTTTACTATTGAAAGAACCTCAAAACATTGGAATGGTCAGAGAGTTATTTCGCCAGTTTTGAGCGAAAACGGAGGTACTCGTATGTTTTCCGATTGATCGGACGATTTTGCCCGTGTCAACGAGGTCCTCTGTTTTACCTTAAAATTGCCCTGACTGACTGTCCAAGCATTCTGATAAAAATGGTGAATGTCGTTCGCCGCGTATTCGTACCTTTTATGGTATTTTTGATTTTTTCCTATATTTATATATTTTCATAGAAATTGAGAAAATGATTTTCCATTTTTTTGGCACTTTCAGTTATTATTTTTTACTATTGAAAGAACCTCAAAACATTGGAACGGTCAGAGAGTTATTTCGCCAGTTTTGAGCGAAAACGGAGGTACTCGTATTTTTTCCCACTGACCGGACGATTTTACCCCTGTCAACAAGCTCCGCCGTTTTACCTCAAAATTGCCCTGACTGACCGTCCAAGCATCCTGATTAAAATGGTGAATGTCGTTTGCCGTGTATTCGTACCTTTAATGGTATTTTTGATTTTTTTCCATATTTATATATTTTCATAGAAATTGTGAAAATGATTTTCCATTTTTTTGGCACTTTCAGTTAATATTTTTTACTATTGAAAGAACCTCAAAACATTGGAACGGTCAGATAGTTATTTTGCCAGTTTTGAGCGAAAAGGGATGTACTCGTATGTTTTCCCACTGACCGTACGATTTTACCCCTGTCAACGAGGTCCGCTGTTTTACCTCAAAATTGCCCTGACTGACCGTCCAAGCATTCTGATAAAAATGGTGAATCTTGTTAGCCGCGCATCCGTACCTTTAATGGTATTTTTGATTTTTTTCCATATTTATATATTTTCAAAGAAATTGAGAAAATCATTTCCCATTTTTTTGCCACTTTCAGTTAATATTTTTTACTATTGAAATAACCTCAAAACATTGGAGCGGTCAGAGAGTTATTTCGCCAGTTTTGAGCGAAAACGGAGGTACTCGTATTTTTTCCGATTGATCGGACGATTTTGCCCGTGTCAACGAGGTCCTCTGTTTTACCTTAAAATTGCCCTGACTGACTGTCCAAGCATTCTGATAAAAATGGTGAATGTCGTTCGCCGCGTATTCGTACCTTTTATGGTATTTTTGATTTTTTCCTATATTTATATATTTTCATAGAAATTGAGAAAATGATTTTCCATTTTTTTGTGACTTTCAGTTAATACTTTTTCCTATTAAAAGAACCTCAAACCACTGGACCGGTTAGAGAGTTATTTCGCCAGTTTTGAGCGAAAACAGAGGTACTCGTATTTTTCCCACTGATTGGACGATTTTGCCCGTGTCAACGAGGTCCTCTGTTTTACCTTAAAATTGCCCTGACTGACCGTCCAAGCATTCTGATAAAAATGGTGAATGTTGTTAGCCGCGCATCCGTACCTTTAATGGTATTTTTGATTTTTTTCCATATTTATATATTTTCATAGAAATTGAGAAAATAATTTTCCATTTTTTTGCCACTTTCAGTTATTATTTTTTACTATTGAAAGAACCTAAAAACATTGGAATGGTCAGAGAGTTATTTCGCCGGTTTTGAGCGAAAACGGAGGTACTGGTATGTTTTCCGATTGATCGGACGATTTTGCCCGTGTCAACGAGGTCCTCTGTTTTACCTTAAAATTGCCCTGACTGACCGTCCAAGCATTCTGATAAAAATGGTGAATGTCGTTCGCCGCGCATCCGTACCTTTAATGGTATTTTTGATTTTTTTCCATATTTATATATTTTCATAGAAATTGAGAAAATGATTTTCCATTTTTTTGGCACTTTCAGTTTATATTTTTTACTATTGAAAGAACCTCAAAACATTGGAACGGTCAGAGAGTTATTTCGCCAGTTTTGAGCGAAAACAGAGGTACTCGTATTTTTCCCACTGATCGGACGATTTTGCCCGTGTCAACGAGGTCCTCTGTTTTACCTCAAAATTGCCCTGACTGACCGTCCAAGCATTCTGATAAAAATGGTGAATGTTGTTAGCCGCGCATCCGTACCTTTAATGGTATTTTTGATTTTTTTCCATATTTATATATTTTCATAGAAATTGAGAAAATGATTTTCCATTTTTTTGCCACTTTCAGTTAATATTTTTTACTATTGAAAGAACCTCAAAACATTGGAATGGTCAGAGAGTTATTTCGCCAGTTTTGAGCGAAAACGGAGGTACTGGTATGTTTTCCGATTGATCGGACGATTTTGCCCGTGTCAACGAGGTCCTCTGTTTTACCTTAAAATTGCCCTGACTGACTGTCCAAGCATTCTGATAAAAATGGTGAATGTCGTTCGCCGCGTATTCGTACCTTTTATGGTATTTTTGATTTTTTCCTATATTTATATATTTTCATAGAAATTGAGAAAATGATTTTCCATTTTTTTGTGACTTTCAGTTAATACTTTTTCCTATTAAAAGAACCTCAAACCACTGGACCGGTTAGAGAGTTATTTCGCCAGTTTTGAGCGAAAACAGCGGTACTCGTATTTTTCCCACTGATTGGACGATTTTGCCCGTGTCAACGAGGTCCTCTGTTTTACCTTAAAATTGCCCTGACTGACTGTCCAAGCATTCTGATAAAAATGGTGAATGTCGTTCGCCGCGTATTCGTACCTTTAATGGTATTTTTGATTTTTTTCCATATTTATATATTTTCATAGAAATTGAGAAAATCATTTTCCATTTTTTTGGCACTTTCAGTTAATATTTTTTACTATTGAAAGAACCTCAAAACATTGGAACGGTCAGATAGTTATTTTGCCAGTTTTGAGCGAAAACAGAGGTACTCGTATTTTTCCCACTGATTGGACGATTTTGCCCGTGTCAACGAGGTCCTCTGTTTTACCTCAAAATTGCCCTGACTGACCGTCCAAGCATTCTGATAAAAATGGTGAATGTTGTTAGCCGCGCATCCGTATCTTTAATGGTATTTTTGATTTTTTTCCATATTTATATATTTTCATAGAAATTGAGAAAATGATTTTGATGCGAATCAAGTTAAGGCCCATATCAAGGAGAAGCCTAATCGACTTAAGGCCCATATCAAGAAGAAGCCCAAGCCAAACCCAAGCCTTATTAGTTCTTATATCCAACAATGTGGGCCCACCAAGCCCATTCAACAATGGAGGCTACCAAAATAGTTAGGTTATCTACTATGTGCCTACCAAAATGGTTAGGTTATCTACCATGTGCCTACCAAAATGGTTAGGTTATCTACCATGTGCCTACCAAAATGGTTAGGTTGCCCCCCCCACCTATGTTTATTGTATTGTATTTTATTTTCTTATGTTCCCTAGCTCTCCCTATAAATAGAGGGCATGAGTTCATTTGTATCACAACTTGAAAACTTGAGAAATAGAAGCTTGTTTTGAGAGAAACCTTAGTGTTTCATCTTTGTTTCCTTTAGCCAATTCTTGCCAAAGATTGGTGGTGGAGCAACTCCCTGACTGGTGGTTTAACCTTTACGTCTTGGAGGGTCACTTGGCATCTATCCTTTACTTTTCCCAAATTTCGTTTTTCTCCACTCTCATTACCTAAACCATCATCATCCTTCACAGAAAATACCAGAAAACACAAAAAAACGTTCTTCATATATTTCCTTACCATCCAGCCCTCATCTTCCTTGTTTCATCTTTTTTTGTTTAAATTCTGTATCTTTACATTCTAGTATTATACTTTTCAGTCTTTATATTCTTGTTCTTAAATTCCAGTATTTATATTCCTACTTAAATTCCTTGTCATTTACCTTTCCGTTCTTTAAATTACAAGTCTTAAGATTCTACTCTTTAATTTTCGTTCAATAATATTTTCTTACTATTCTTGCCTTATTCGTAATTTCGAGTTATCGTTCTAAATTATTCATTTTCCAGCTTTTGTTTTTCCTTTCTGGTTTATTTCAAACCCATATATTACAATATTCCTTCTTATTCCATATTTTCAATCCTAGCTCACTCTTTATCCCATCACGATTCGCATCAAGTGGTATCAAGAGCCTAGGTTATGTTTTGAGTGAGCTATCCTGATGATTAATCAGGGTGGAAATTCTTTCCCAATTCCACCATGGGAAGTTGGTAACAGAATGTTATCGCTTGAGTTAGGCAAAGTAAAAGAGCAACTTTCCGACGCCATTAAAAAGTTGCAAGCTTGTCGCCAAGGCACCCGAGGTAACCAAGATGAAAAAGATTGGAGGAGGAGACCAAATGATGATCGTAGCTTACATGTCGAGATCCCAGAATTCAAAGGTACTCTTAATAGCAACAAATTTGTTGATTGGTTAAGCCATATTGAAAGGGTGTTTGAGTTCAAGGAGTACGATGATTACAAAAAGTGTAAGGTTGCAGTTCTTCATCTTAAAGAATATGCTTCTTTGTGGTGGGAGAATGTCAAGAAGCAAAGAGACCGTGACGGAAAAGAAAAAGTCCGTTCGTGGGAGAAACTGAAGAAATTGTTGAAGAAACGATTCTTGCCCAATGATTACAAGCAAGATCTTTATTTCAATATACATGCTCTCAAGCAAGATGGAAGGAGTGTGGAGGAGTATATCAAGGTGGAAAAGCAAAGAGTTGCCTACAAAGCTAAGTATTTCACCAAAGAAGATTATGATCAGAAGGCTGCCTCAAGCAACACCAGATATGGCCCTTCTAGTCAGGCTCTCAAGATCTTTGACAAGCCCAAAAGCTTGGAAGCCCAACCTAGTGAAAGTTCTCAGGCCACAGTTGAAGTTGGCCACCTTGAGGCTAATTGCCCTAATCAAAGGGTAATGACAAAGAAAGAGGCTTCAAAGAAGAGAGCCACAGATATTGCTCAAGTTGAAGAAGCAAAGTCAACAGAAATAGAACAAAAAAATTTGGATCTACCAAAACTTGTAGTGTTGGTAGAGAAGGAGGTTGACCTAGAAAGTTTGAATCTTCTGGAGATTAAGGCACCAACAACCATGAATGCAAATCCAAAGTGTTTGGAACCTCCAAAGCAAGACATATTGCCTGAAAAGGAAATAGATCCAAGAAGTACAGATCTACCGAAGCACGGGATATTACTAAACCAGGCAATAGAAAAATTTCAGTCAGAGGAACCGCAAGGTTTCATCCAAGAATGGAAGAATTCAGAGGCTCCTTTGTGGTTTGTGCTGTCAAATCATGAGAAGACGACATGTCAACACCAATCATCAAGATTTTTCAAGCCTATTATTGATGAAGGTGATGCTTACTCATTCCACAACATCAATTATTTGTTTGGATCATATTGTTGGTCAGGTTATGAACTTCCATCCAAGCAGCATGGTAGTCCACCATTGATTTGTGAACCAACACACTTGGATAGGCCGCCAGAGTTAAAACTTGATTCATGTGCACAAACTTGGTTTGTTGATCCATGGAGTGGTAAAACCCAAAGTAGCAGCCAAGATTTGAGGACAAATCTTTGTCAAGAAAGGGAGAATGATGCGAATCAAGTTAAGGCCCATATCAAGGAGAAGCCTAATCGACTTAAGGCCCATATCAAGAAGAAGCCCAAGCCAAACCCAAGCCTTATTAGTTCTTATATCCAACAATGTGGGCCCACCAAGCCCATTCAACAATGGAGGCTACCAAAATAGTTAGGTTATCTACCATGTGCCTACCAAAATGGTTAGGTTATCTACCATGTGCCTACCAAAATGGTTAGGTTATCTACCATGTGCCTACCAAAATGGTTAGGTTGCCCCCCCCACCTATGTTTATTGTATTGTATTTTATTTTCTTATGTTCCCTAGCTCTCCCTATAAATAGAGGGCATGAGTTCATTTGTATCACAACTTGAAAACTTGAGAAATAGAAGCTTGTTTTGAGAGAAACCTTAGTGTTTCATCTTTGTTTCCTTTAGCCAATTCTTGCCAAAGATTGGTGGTGGAGCAACTCCCTGACTGGTGGTTTAACCTTTACGTCTTGGAGGGTCACTTGGCATCTATCCTTTACTTTTCCCAAATTTCGTTTTTCTCCACTCTCATTACCTAAACCATCATCATCCTTCACAGAAAATACCAGAAAACACAAAAAAACGTTCTTCATATATTTCCTTACCATCTAGCCCTCATCTTCCTTGTTTCATCTTTTTTTGTTTAAATTCTGTATCTTTACATTCTAGTATTATACTTTTCAGTCTTTATATTCTTGTTCTTAAATTCCAGTATTTATATTCCTACTTAAATTCCTTGTCATTTACCTTTCCGTTCTTTAAATTACAAGTCTTAAGATTCTACTCTTTAATTTTCGTTCAATAATATTTTCTTACTATTCTTGCCTTATTCGTAATTTCGAGTTATCGTTCTAAATTATTCATTTTCCAGCTTTTGTTTTTCCTTTCTGGTTTATTTCAAACCCATATATTACAATATTCCTTCTTATTCCATATTTTCAATCCTAGCTCACTCTTTATCCCATCACGATTCGCATCAGATTTTCCATTTTTTTGGCACTTTCAGTTATTATTTTTTACTATTGAAAGAACCTCAAAACATTGGAATGGTCAGAGAGTTATTTCGCCGGTTTTGAGCGAAAACGGAGGTACTGGTATGTTTTCCGATTGATCGGACGATTTTGCCCGTGTCAACGAGGTCCTCTGTTTTACCTTAAAATTGCCCTGACTGACTGTCCAAGCATTCTGATAAAAATGGTGAATGTCGTTCGCCGCGTATTCGTACCTTTTATGGTATTTTTTATTTTTTCCTATATTTATATATTTTCATAGAAATTGAGAAAATGATTTTCCATTTTTTTGTGACTTTCAGTTAATACTTTTTCCTATTAAAAGAACCTCAAACCACTGGACCGGTTAGAGAGTTATTTCGCCAGTTTTGAGCGAAAACAGCGGTACTCGTATTTTTCCCACTGATTGGACGATTTTGCCCGTGTCAACGAGGTCCTCTGTTTTACCTTAAAATTGCCCTGACTGACCGTCCAACCATTCTGATAAAAATGGTGAATGTTGTTAGCCGCGCATCCGTACCTTTAATGGTATTTTTGATTTTTTTCCATATTTATATATTTTCACAGAAATTGAGAAAATAATTTTTCATTTTTTTGCCACTTTCAGTTATTATTTTTTACTATTGAAAGAACCTAAAAACATTGGAATGGTCAGAGAGTTATTTCGCCGGTTTTGAGCGAAAACGGAGGTACTGGTATGTTTTCCGATTGATCGGACGATTTTGCCCGTGTCAACGAGGTCCTCTGTTTTACCTTAAAATTGCCCTGACTGACTGTCCAAGCATTCTGATAAAAATGGTGAATGTCGTTCGCCGCGTATTCGTACCTTTTATGGTATTTTTGATTTTTTCCTATATTTATATATTTTCATAGAAATTGAGAAAATGATTTTCCATTTTTTTGTGACTTTCAGTTAATATTTTTTCCTATTAAAAGAACCTCAAACCACTGGACCGGTTAGAGAGTTATTTCGCCAGTTTTGAGCGAAAACAGAGGTACTCGTATTTTTCCCACTGATCGGACGATTTTGCCCGTGTCAACGAGGTCCTCTGTTTTACCTCAAAATTGCCCTGACTGACCGTCCAAGCATTCTGATAAAAATGGTGAATGTTGTTAGCCGCGCATCCGTACCTTTAATGGTATTTTTGATTTTTTTCCATATTTATATATTTTCATAGAAATTGAGAAAATGATTTTCCATTTTTTTGGCACTTTCAGTTATTATTTTTTACTATTGAAAGAACCTCAAAACATTGGAACGGTCAGATAGTTATTTTGCCAGTTTTGAGCGAAAACGGATGTACTCGTATGTTTTCCCACTGACCGGACGATTTTACCCCTGTCAACGAGGTCCGCTGTTTTACCTCAAAATTGCCCTGACTGACCGTCCAAGCATCCTGATAAAAATGGTGAATGTCGTTTGCCGCGTATCCGTACCTTTAATGGTATTTTTGATTTTTTTCCATATTTATATATTTTCATAGAAATTGAGAAAATAATTTTCTATTTTTTTGCCACTTTCAGTTATTATTTTTTACTATTGAAAGAACCTCAAAACATTGGAATGGTCAGAGAGTTATTTTGCCGGTTTTGAGCGAAAACGGAGGTACTCGTATGTTTTCCGATTGATCGGACGATTTTGCCCGTGTCAACGAGGTCCTCTGTTTTACCTTAAAATTGCCCTGACTGACTGTCCAAGCATTCTGATAAAAATGGTGAATGTCGTTCGCCGCGTATTCGTACCTTTTATGGTATTTTTGATTTTTTCCTATATTTATATATTTTCATAGAAATTGAGAAAATGATTTTCCATTTTTTTGGCACTTTCAGTTATTATTTTTTACTATTGAAAGAACCTCAAAACATTGGAACGGTCAGATAGTTATTTTGCCAGTTTTGAGCGAAAACGGAGGTACTCGTATGTTTTCCCACTGACCGTACGATTTTACCCCTGTCAACGAGGTCCGCTGTTTTACCTCAAAATTGCCCTGACTGACCGTCCAAGCATTCTGATAAAAATGGTGAATCTTGTTAGCCGTGCATCCGTACCTTTAATGGTATTTTTGATTTTTTTCCATATTTATATATTTTCATAGAAATTGAGAAAATAATTTTCTATTTTTTTGCCACTTTCAGTTATTATTTTTTACTATTGAAAGAACCTCAAAACATTGGAATGGTCAGAGAGTTATTTTGCCGGTTTTGAACGAAAACGGAGGTACTCGTATGTTTTCCGATTGATCGGACGATTTTGCCCGTGTCAACGAGGTCCTCTGTTTTACCTTAAAATTGCCCTGACTGACTGTCCAAGCATTCTGATAAAAATGGTGAATGTCGTTCGCCGCGTATTCGTACCTTTTATGGTATTTTTGATTTTTTCCTATATTTATATATTTTCATAGAAATTGAGAAAATGATTTTCCATTTTTTTGGCACTTTCAGTTATTATTTTTTACTATTGAAAGAACCTCAAAACATTGGAACGGTCAGATAGTTATTTTGCCAGTTTTGAGCGAAAACGGAGGTACTCGTATTTTTTCCCACTGACCGGACGATTTTACCCCTGTCAACAAGGTCCGCTGTTTTACCTCAAAATTGCCCTGACTGACCGTCCAAGCATCCTGATAAAAATGGTGAATGTTGTTAGCCGCGCATCCGTACCTTTAATGGTATTTTTGATTTTTTTCCATATTTATATATTTTCATAGAAATTGAGAAAATGATTTTCCATTTTTTTGGCACTTTCAGTTATTATTTTTTACTATTGAAAGAACCTCAAAACATTGGAACGGTCAGATAGTTATTTTGCCAGTTTTGAGCGAAAACGGAGGTACTCGTATGTTTTCCCACTGACCGGACGATTTTACCCCTGTCAACAAGGTCCGCTGTTTTACCTCAAAATTGCCCTGACTGACCGTCCAAGCATCCTGATAAAAATGGTGAATGTTGTTAGCCGCGCATCCGTACCTTTAATGGTATTTTTGATTTTTTTCCATATTTATATATTTTCATAGAAATTGAGAAAATGATTTTCCATTTTTTTGGCACTTTCAGTTATTATTTTTTACTATTGAAAGAACCTCAAAACATTGGAACGGTCAGATAGTTATTTTGCCAGTTTTGAGCGAAAAGGGATGTACTCGTATGTTTTCCCACTGACCGGACGATTTTACCCCTCTCAACGAGGTCCGCTGTTTTACCTCAAAATTGCCCTGACTGACCGTCCAAGCATTCTGATAAAAATGGTGAATGTTGTTAGCCGCGCATCCGTACCTTTAATGGTATTTTTGATTTTTTTTCCATATTTATATATTTTGTTAGAAATTGAGAAAATAATTTTCCATTTTTTTGGCACTTTCAGTTATTATTTTTTACTATTGAAAGAACCTCAAAACATTGGAATGGTCAGAGAGTTATTTCGCCGGTTTTGAGCGAAAACGGAGGTACTCGTATGTTTTCCGATTGATCGGACGATTTTGCCCGTGTCAACGAGGTCCTCTGTTTTACCTTAAAATTGCCCTGACTGACTGTCCAAGCATTCTGATAAAAATGGTGAATGTCGTTCGCCGCGTATTCGTACCTTTTATGGTATTTTTGATTTTTTCCTATATTTATATATTTTCATAGCAATTGAGAAAATGATTTTCCATTTTTTTGGCACTTTCAGTTATTATTTTTTGATATTGAAAGAACCTCAAAACATTGGAACGGTCAGATAGTTATTTTGCCAGTTTTGAGCGAAAACGGAGGTACTCGTATGTTTTCCTACTGACCGTACGATTTTACCCCTGTCAACGAGGTCCGCTGTTGTATCTCAAAATTGCCCTGACTGACCGTCCAAGCATTCTGATAAAAATGGTGAATGTTGTTAGCCGCGCATCTGATGCGAATCAAGTTAAGGCCCATATCAAGGAGAAGCCTAATGATGTGAATCGACTTAATGCCCATATCAAGAAGAAGCCCAAGCCAAACCCAAGCCTTATTAGTTCTTATATCAAAGAACTTGGGCCACCATGGGATCCAATCCATTTAGTTAAGGCCCAATAGGCCCATTCAACAATGTGGGCCCACCAAGCCCATTCAACAATGGAGGCTACCAAAATAGTTAGGTTATCTACCATGTGCTTACCAAAATGGTTAGGTTATCTACCATGTGCCTACCAAAATGGTTAGGTTATCTACCATGTGCCTACCAAAATAGTTAGGTTATCTACCATGTGCCTACCAAAATGGTTAGGTTGCCCCCCCCCACCTATGTTTATTGTATTGTATTTTATTTTCTTATGTTCCATAGCTCTCCCTATAAATAGAGGGCATGAGTTCATTTGTATCACAACTTGAAGACTTGAGAAATAGAAGCTTGTTTTGAGAGAAACCTTAGTGTTTCATCTTTGTTTCCTTTAGCCAATTCTTGCCAAAGATTGGTGGTGGAGCAACTCCCTGACTGGTGGTTTAACCTTTACGTCTTGGAGGGTCACTTGGCATCTATCCTTTACTTTTCCCAAATTTCGTTTTTCTCCACTCTCATTACCTAAACCATCATCATCCTTCACAGAAAATACCAGAAAACACAAAAAAAAACGTTCTTCATATATTTCCTTACCATCCAGCCCTCATCTTCCTTGTTTCATCTTTTATTGTTTAAATTCTGTATCTTTACATTCTAGTATTATACTTTTCAGTCTTTATATTCTTGTTCTTAAATTCCAGTATTTATATTCCTACTTAAATTCCTTGTCATTTACCTTTCCGTTCTTTAAATTACAAGTCTTGAGATTCTACTCTTTTGTTTCCATTCAGTAATATTTCTTATCATTCTTACCTTATTCGTAATTTTGAGTTTTCGTCCTAAATCATTCATTTTTCCAGCTTTTGTTTCCTTTCTAGGTTATCCTAAACCCTTATATTTCATTATTCCTTCTTATTTCCTATTTTCAATCCTAGCTCACTCTTTATCCCATCACGATTCGCATCAAGTGGTATCAAAGCCTAGGTTATGTTTTTGAGTGAGCTATCCTGATGATTAATCAGGGTGGAAATTCTTTCCCAATTCCACCATGGGAAATTAGTAACAGAATGTTATCACTTGGGTTAAGCGAAGCAAAGGAGCAACTTTCTGACGCCATCAAGAAGTTGCAAGCTTGTCGCCAAGTCACCCGAGGCAACCAAAATAAAAGGGAGCAGAAGAGACTAGGTGATGATCGAAGCTTACGTATCCCCGAATTTAAAAGGGAAGGAAAGGAGAAACTTTCTGATGTTATCCAAAAGTTGCAAGCCTTTCTCCAAGGCAACCAAAGCAACCAAGATGAAAGAGAGCGGTGGAGGAGGACAAATGATGATCGTAGCTTTCATGACAAGATCCCAGAATTCAAAGGTACTCTTGACCACAACAATTTTGTTGATTGGCTAACCCATATTGAAAAGGTGTTTGAGTCCAAAGAGTATGATGATCAAAAGAAGTGTAAAGTTGCAGTTCTTCATCTTAAAGAATATGCTTCTTTGTGGTGGGAGAATGTTAAGAAACAAAGACATCAAGATGGAAAAGAAAAAGTCCGTTCATGGGAGAAACTGAAGAAGTTACTGAAGAAACGATTCTTGCCCAATGATTACAAGCAAGATCTTGATTTGAAAATACATGCTCTTAGAAAAGGTGAAAAGAGTCTGGAGTATATCAAGGTTGAAAAGCAAGGAGTTACCTCCAAAGTCAAGAATTTCAGCAAAGGAGATTATGACCAGAAGGCTGCCTCAAGCGACACCAGATATGGCCCTTCTAAGGATCTTAAGAACTTTGACAAGCCCAAAAGCTTGGAAGCCCAACATAGTGAAAGTTCTCAGGCCACTGCTGAAGTTGGTCACCTTCAGGCAAATTGCCCTAATCAAAGGGTAATAACAAAAATAGAAGCTTCACCAAAGAAGGCCACGGATGTTGCCCAAGTAGAAGAAATGAAGTCAACAGGGATAAACCCAAAAGATTTGGTTCTACCAAAGCTTGTGGTGTTGGTAGAGAAAGAGGTGGACCTAGAAAGTTTGGATCTTTTGGAAATTGAAGCACCAACAATTGTGAATACAAATCCAAAGTGCTTAGATCCTTCAAAGCAAGGCGTGCTACCTAAAAAGGAAATAGATCCAAGAAGTACAGATCTACTGAAGCACGAGGTATTATCAATCATGGCAATAGAAGATATTCATTCAGAGGAACCGCAAGGTTTCATCCAAGAATGGAAGAATTCAGAGGCTCCTTTATGGTTTGTACTGTCAAATCATGAGAAGATGACATGTCAACAACCATCACCAAGAACTTTCAATGCTATTATTGATGAAGGTGACGCTAACTCATTGCATAACTTCAATTATTTGTTTGGATCATATTGTTGGTCAGGTTATGAACTTCCATCCAAGCAGCATGGTAGTCCACCATTGATTTGTGAACCAACACACTTGGATAGGCCGCCAGAGTTAAAACTTGATTCATGTGCACAAACTTGGTTTGTTGATCCATGGAGTGGTAAAACCCAAAGCAGCAGCCAAGATTTGAGGACAAATCTTTGTCAAGAAAGGGAGAATGATGCGAATCAAGTTAAGGCCCATATCAAGGAGAAGCCTAATGATGTGAATCGACTTAATGCCCATATCAAGAAGAAGCCCAAGCCAAACCCAAGCCTTATTAGTTCTTATATCAAAGAACTTGGGCCACCATGGGATCCAATCCATTTAGTTAAGGCCCAATAGGCCCATTCAACAATGTGGGCCCACCAAGCCCATTCAACAATGGAGGCTACCAAAATAGTTAGGTTATCTACCATGTGCTTACCAAAATGGTTAGGTTATCTACCATGTGCCTACCAAAATGGTTAGGTTATCTACCATGTGCCTACCAAAATAGTTAGGTTATCTACCATGTGCCTACCAAAATGGTTAGGTTGCCCCCCCCCACCTATGTTTATTGTATTGTATTTTATTTTCTTATGTTCCATAGCTCTCCCTATAAATAGAGGGCATGAGTTCATTTGTATCACAACTTGAAGACTTGAGAAATAGAAGCTTGTTTTGAGAGAAACCTTAGTGTTTCATCTTTGTTTCCTTTAGCCAATTCTTGCCAAAGATTGGTGGTGGAGCAACTCCCTGACTGGTGGTTTAACCTTTACGTCTTGGAGGGTCACTTGGCATCTATCCTTTACTTTTCCCAAATTTCGTTTTTCTCCACTCTCATTACCTAAACCATCATCATCCTTCACAGAAAATACCAGAAAACACAAAAAAAAACGTTCTTCATATATTTCCTTACCATCCAGCCCTCATCTTCCTTGTTTCATCTTTTATTGTTTAAATTCTGTATCTTTACATTCTAGTATTATACTTTTCAGTCTTTATATTCTTGTTCTTAAATTCCAGTATTTATATTCCTACTTAAATTCCTTGTCATTTACCTTTCCGTTCTTTAAATTACAAGTCTTGAGATTCTACTCTTTTGTTTCCATTCAGTAATATTTCTTATCATTCTTACCTTATTCGTAATTTTGAGTTTTCGTCCTAAATCATTCATTTTTCCAGCTTTTGTTTCCTTTCTAGGTTATCCTAAACCCTTATATTTCATTATTCCTTCTTATTTCCTATTTTCAATCCTAGCTCACTCTTTATCCCATCACGATTCGCATCAGCATCCGTACCTTTAATGGTATTTTTGATTTTTTTCCATATTTATATATTTTCACAGAAATTGAGAAAATAATTTTTCATTTTTTTGCCACTTTCAGTTATTATTTTTTACTATTGAAAGAACCTAAAAACATTGGAATGGTCAGAGAGTTATTTCGCCGGTTTTGAGCGAAAACGGAGGTACTGGTATGTTTTCCGATTGATCGGACGATTTTGCCCGTGTCAACGAGGTCCTCTGTTTTACCTTAAAATTGCCCTGACTGACTGTCCAAGCATTCTGATAAAAATGGTGAATGTCGTTCGCCGCGTATTCGTACCTTTTATGGTATTTTTTATTTTTTCCTATATTTATATATTTTCATAGAAATTGAGAAAATGATTTTCCATTTTTTTGTGACTTTCAGTTAATACTTTTTCCTATTAAAAGAACCTCAAAGCACTGGACCGGTTAGAGAGTTATTTCGCCAGTTTTGAGCGAAAACAGCGGTACTCGTATTTTTCCCACTGATTGGACGATTTTGCCCGTGTCAACGAGGTCCTCTATTTTACCTTAAAATTGCCCTGACTGACTGTCCAAGCATTCTGATAAAAATGGTGAATGTCGTTCGCCGCGTATTCGTACCTTTAATGGTATTTTTGATTTTTTTCCATATTTATATATTTTCATAGAAATTGAGAAAATGATTTTCCATTTTTTTGGCACTTTCAGTTAATATTTTTTACTATTGAAAGAACCTCAAAACATTGGAACGGTCAGAGAGTTATTTCGCCAGTTTTGAGCGAAAACAGAGGTACTCGTATTTTTCCCACTGATTGGACGATTTTGCCCGTGTCAACGAGGTCCTCTGTTTTACCTCAAAATTGCCCTGACTGACCGTCCAAGCATTCTGATAAAAATGGTGAATGTTGTTAGCCGCGCATCCGTACCTTTAATGGTATTTTTGATTTTTTTCCATATTTATATATTTTCATAGAAATTGAGAAAATGATTTTCCATTTTTTTGGCACTTTCAGTTATTATTTTTTACTATTGAAAGAACCTCAAAACATTGGAACGGTCAGATAGTTATTTTGCCAGTTTTGAGCGAAAAGGGATGTACTCGTATGTTTTCCCACTGACCGGACGATTTTACCCCTGTCAACAAGGTCCGCTGTTTTACCTCAAAATTGCCCTGACTGACCGTCCAAGCATCCTGATAAAAATGGTGAATGTCGTTTGCCGTGTATTCGTACCTTTAATGGTATTTTTGATTTTTTTCCATATTTATATATTTTCATAGAAATTGAGAAAATAATTTTCTATTTTTTTGCCACTTTCAGTTATTATTTTTTACTATTGAAAGAACCTCAAAACATTGGAATGGTCAGAGAGTTATTTTGCCGGTTTTGAGCGAAAACGGAGATACTCGTATGTTTTCCGATTGATCGGACGATTTTGCCCGTGTCAACGAGGTCCTCTGTTTTACCTTAAAATTGCCCTGACTGACTATCCAAGCATTCTGATAAAAATGGTGAATGTCGTTCGCCGCGTATTCGTACCTTTTATGGTATTTTTGATTTTTTCCTATATTTATATATTTTCATAGCAATTGAGAAAATGATTTTCCATTTTTTTGTGACTTTCAGTTAATACTTTTTCCTATTAAAAGAACCTCAAACCACTGGACCGGTTAGAGAGTTATTTCGCCAGTTTTGAGCGAAAACAGCGGTACTCGTATTTTTCCCACTGATTGGACGATTTTGCCCGTGTCAACGAGGTCCTCTGTTTTACCTTAAAATTGCCCTGACTGACCGTCCAAGCATTCTGATAAAAATGGTGAATGTTGTTAGCCGCGCATCCGTACCTTTAATGGTATTTTTGATTTTTTTCCATATTTATATATTTTCACAGAAATTGAGAAAATAATTTTTCATTTTTTTGCCACTTTCAGTTATTATTTTTTACTATTGAAAGAACCTAAAAACATTGGAATGGTCAGAGAGTTATTTCGCCGGTTTTGAGCGAAAACGGAGGTACTGGAATGTTTTCCGATTGATCGGACGATTTTGCCCGTGTCAACGAGGTCCTCTGTTTTACCTTAAAATTGCCCTGACTGACTGTCCAAGCATTCTGATAAAAATGGTGAATGTCGTTCGCCGCGTATTCGTACCTTTTATGGTATTTTTTATTTTTTCCTATATTTATATATTTTCATAGAAATTGAGAAAATGATTTTCCATTTTTTTGGCACTTTCAGTTATTATTTTTTACTATTGAAAGAACCTCAAAACATTGGAACGGTCAGATAGTTATTTTGCCAGTTTTGAGCGAAAAGGGATGTACTCGTATGTTTTCCCACTGACCGTACGATTTTACCCCTGTCAACGAGGTCCGCTGTTTTACCTCAAAATTGCCCTGACTGACCGTCCAAGCATTCTGATAAAAATGGTGAATCTTGTTAGCCGTGCATCCGTACCTTTAATGGTATTTTTGATTTTTTTCCATATTTATATATTTTCATAGAAATTGAGAAAATAATTTTCTATTTTTTTGCCACTTTCAGTTATTATTTTTTACTATTGAAAGAACCTCAAAACATTGGAATGGTCAGAGAGTTATTTTGCCGGTTTTGAGCGAAAACGGAGGTACTCGTATGTTTTCCGATTGATCGGACGATTTTGCCCGTGTCAACGAGGTCCTCTGTTTTACCTTAAAATTGCCCTGACTGACTGTCCAAGCATTCTGATAAAAATGGTGAATGTCGTTCGCCGCGTATTCGTACCTTTTATGGTATTTTTGATTTTTTCCTATATTTATATATTTTCATAGAAATTGAGAAAATGATTTTCCATTTTTTTGGCACTTTCAGTTATTATTTTTTACTATTGAAAGAACCTCAAAACATTGGAACGGTCAGATAGTTATTTTGCCAGTTTTGAGCGAAAACGGAGGTACTCGTATGTTTTCCCACTGACCGTACGATTTTACCCCTGGCAACGAGGTCCGCTGTTTTACCTCAAAATTGCCCTGACTGACCGTCCAAGCATTCTGATAAAAATGGTGAATCTTGTTAGCCGTGCATCCGTACCTTTAATGGTATTTTTGATTTTTTTCCATATTTATATATTTTCATAGAAATTGAGAAAATAATTTTCTATTTTTTTGCCACTTTCAGTTATTATTTTTTACTATTGAAAGAACCTCAAAACATTGGAATGGTCAGAGAGTTATTTTGCCGGTTTTGAGCGAAAACGGAGGTACTCGTATGTTTTCCGATTGATCGGACGATTTTGCCCGTGTCAACGAGGTCCTCAGTTTTACCTTAAAATTGCCCTGACTGACTGTCCAAGCATTCTGATAAAAATGGTGAATGTCGTTCGCCGCGTATTCGTACCTTTTATGGTATTTTTGATTTTTTCCTATATTTATATATTTTCATAGAAATTGAGAAAATGATTTTCCATTTTTTTGGCACTTTCAGTTATTATTTTTTACTATTGAAAGAACCTCAAAACATTGGAACGGTCAGATAGTTATTTTGCCAGTTTTGAGCGAAAACGGAGGTACTCGTATTTTTTCCCACTGACCGGACGATTTTACCCCTGTCAACGAGGTCCGCTGTTTTACCTCAAAATTGCCCTGACTGACCGTCCAAGCATTCTGATAAAAATGGTGAATGTTGTTAGCCGCGCATCCGTACCTTTAATGGTATTTTTGATTTTTTTCCATATTTATATATTTTCATAGAAATTGAGAAAATGATTTTCCATTTTTTTGGCACTTTCAGTTATTATTTTTTACTATTGAAAGAACCTCAAAACATTGGAACGGTCAGATAGTTATTTTGCCAGTTTTGAGCGAAAAGGGATGTACTCGTATGTTTTCCCACTGACCGTACGATTTTACCCCTCTCAACGAGGTCCGCTGTTTTACCTCAAAATTGCCCTGACTAACCGTCCAAGCATCCTGATAAAAATGGTGAATGTTGTTTGCCGCGTATCCGTACCTTTAATGGTATTTTTGATTTTTTTTCCATATTTATATATTTTCATAGAAATTGAGAAAATAATTTTCCATTTTTTTGCCACTTTCAGTTATTATTTTTTACTATTGAAAGAACCTCAAAACATTGGAATGGTCAGAGAGTTATTTCGCCGGTTTTGAGCGAAAACGGAGGTACTCGTATGTTTTCCGATTGATCGGACGATTTTGCCCGTGTCAACGAGGTCCTCTGTTTTACCTTAAAATTGCCCTGACTGACTGTCCAAGCATTCTGATAAAAATGGTGAATGTCGTTCGCCGCGTATTCGTACCTTTATGGTATTTTTGATTTTTTCCTATATTTATATATTTTCATAGCAATTGAGAAAATGATTTTCCATTTTTTTGGCACTTTCAGTTATTATTTTTTGATATTGAAAGAACCTCAAAACATTGGAACGGTCAGAGAGTTATTTCGCCAGTTTTGAGCGAAAACGGAGGTACTCGTATTTTTTCCCACTGACCGGACGATTTTACCCCTGTCAACGAGGTCCGCTGTTTTATCTCAAAATTGCCCTGACTGACCGTCCAAGCATCCTGATAAAAATGGTGAATGTCGTTTGCCGCGTATTCGTACCTTTAATGGTATTTTTGATTTTTTTCCATATTTATATATTTTCATAGAAATTGAGAAAATAATTTTCCATTTTTTTGCCACTTTCAGTTATTATTTTTTACTATTGAAAGAACCTAAAAACATTGGAATGGTCAGAGAGTTATTTCGCCGGTTTTGAGCGAAAACGGAGGTACTCGTATGTTTTCCGATTGATCGGACGATTTTGCCCGTGTCAACGAGGTCCTCTGTTTTACCTTAAAATTGCCCTGACTGACTGTCCAAGCATTCTGATAAAAATGGTGAATGTCGTTCGCCGCGTATTCGTACCTTTTATGGTATTTTTGATTTTTTCCTATATTTATATATTTTCATAGAAATTGAGAAAATGATTTTCCATTTTTTTGTGACTTTCAGTTAATACTTTTTCCTATTAAAAGAACCTCAAACCACTGGACCGGTTAGAGAGTTATTTCGCCAGTTTTGAGCGAAAACAGCGGTACTCGTATTTTTCCCACTGATTGGACGATTTTGCCCGTGTCAACGAGGTCCTCTGTTTTACCTTAAAATTGCCCTGACTGACCGTCCAAGCATTCTGATAAAAATGGTGAATGTTCTTAGCCGCGCATTGTTCGGTGAAATTCTAACATGCAAGTGTACATGTCGAACAAGTAATATAATGATAAGTACAGATATCGTCCCACGAAGACTGGTGTTCACTAAACTAATTAATTACTAATGGTGAATAGACTCTAAAGTTTATCTAGCCAACAAAAATAGTAAAACATGAATTTAATAACCAAATTTAATCTAAAATTGATAAACGAAATGTGCTAGAGCCTCTGATTTCCCCTAATTACTCAGTACAAATGTTGATCATTTATGCTTGCAAGATTAATTCTATTCATGTGATGGCGGAATTTCCTAATTTATTCACTACCCTATGTCTAGGTGTAGCGAACCTACTTAACTCATTAATCCACTGTATCTCTACATCTGAATTAAATGAACCAAGTGCATTAAGATATGTGAATATTCCAGTTTGCACCTAAAGCCACACAAATCATATGGTATATTTCTATCCATATTAATCTATGGTTGCATATTACATGAAGCAACTGCATATCGTCGTCGTTCGAACTCAAATATGCAAATCAAATCATCTAAGTGGTAGCTAATCACTTAAATGCATTAAGATCAGTAATATGCAACTTCACAATTATAAAATCTCACAAAACATAAATAATCATGTCATTCATACATTATAATTAAGTTCCATCTTAGCTCTAACACAATAAATTAAAATAACATATTTACACAACAGAAATCAGTGCAAAAACGTGAACAAAATATTCTGGAATTTAAAAACATTAAAGCTGTCACCAAATGTCTTCAAATCACAAAACAAATTGCACAAATCTGCACATCAGGAGGAGAAGAAGAAGCTGTCTGGAAAACGGGAAGAAAACGAGCAGAGACGCGCTTTCGCACGCGCTGACACGCTCCGATGACACGCGCCGCCGTCCGGCCACCACGCGCCGCCGCCGCTGTCCGCCGCCGGTCTTCACAGAAACTTCAGGAAAGGTAGATCAGGACGCCTAGATTACAGATCTGCAGAAAGATTCAGCAAAATCACCACAGAAACGCGTAGATTTGACGGAAAAGACTCGGACGGCGTTCGCCGTTCTTCGCCAGAAACCGCCGTTAGATCGCCGTGAAACTGGTACAGAAATGCTGGAAATTGCAGTGTGAAGCCAGATCTGCCTTCAGATCGTTGGAAAGCACTCAAAGTTGGCCGAAAAACCGTCAAAATGGGTTTCTCGCCGGAAAAGAACACCGGCGGTCTGCTGTCGCACGACCGCCGCGTTCTATGCCTGAGACGCGCGCTGTCGCGCTTCGTCTTCGAGCTCCGGCGAGATCCCCCTCCTCGGTTCGTCCGGTGAAAGCCTTTTTTCTCCCTCTTTCGGTTTTTCTCCCTCTCTTCTCTCTCCGTTGCTCTCTTCTCTCTCCGTTCTCTCCCTTTCTACCCGATGCTCACTCCAGATAAAAGCCCCTCTTGCACCAACGCGTTTCTCCTTGGTCCCACACGTTTTTCCACTCATGCGACCACTTGGCTTTCTTTGTTTGACTTCACCTCCTGCGTTGCCAACCAAGATTTCTTCTACATAATGCCTCACAAGTCTTCTACATAATAGCCAAATGGGTCCCATGTGTTTCCTTCTTTGTCTTTTCTTTTGTTTTGTTAATTCACCCATTCACCCGTTGTTCCTTTCTCTTTCTTCACGTGGGTCTCTATTTTGATTTTCCTCCTCCTCACATGCTTCATAAATAAATGATGAACATTGATGGCCTTCTTTTGCATGATTTATTACTTCTTTTTCTCATTTTTCTTCTATTTTGAGTTTACTGCATGAAATAACAAAATATAATTAAATATAATTAAATACAAATATAATTTAATAAAAACTATATTAAACATTACCTAAAATAAGCAAAATAACTCTATATAAAATAGAGTTATCAACACCCCCAAACTTGACATTTTGCTCGTCCTCGAGCAAAAGAACGAAACAACACATTATAACAACACAAAACAAAAACAAATTTTACACAAAAATATTAAACAAGCTCTAAACAACATATTATGACAACAGAAAAAAAAAAAATTTACTCACAAAAAGCACAAGAAATTACAGATAAAAAGCACTAAACAACATATTCTAACACCACCAATCACTCCATAATATTTTTCAAAACAACAATGCCACACCCCCAAACTTAAAATTTTGCTCGTCCTCGAGCAAAAGAACTAAACAAAACATATAACCAATCCTTCCATGATATTCTTCCATAATTGTTCAACTTAACAATTCAAAAAAAAATATAACTTTCATCCAAACATTGCAATTGGTTTATAAGAAAAGATAAACTCTTAACTATGTTAACCACGTGTGTGTGTGTAAGTTCGCATTTTGTCTCAATTACATGCACTCCAAATAGATTCACATTAATATACAACCTCTCAAAATCTCTAACCAAATCTCATAAGTTTGCTTTTCATTCCTCTCTCCACTAATGTAGGCCAATCATCTAACTAAGAATCAATAGGACTTTTATAAGCTTGTAATGTAAGGCTGGGTTAAGGGTAAGGTGGAAAGTCATTTTAAGCTCAAATAACCCATGAACACATTACTTTCTCAGATCTTATCAAAACTCTAGCCCCTTGCTACCTTTTCACTTCATGAAGATGATCTTTTCACCACACTTATTCTCATTCTCTCCTATCCAATAATGCTTTGACACTATTAAAGGCCATAATCATGTGTGCAACAATAAAGCAAAAACAAAAGCATTTACACATATAGCCACCTTAATCCTCTCTTATCAATGATATTCAATCATAATGCTCAAAGATCTTCTTTAGAGAACTACGTGGCTTGAATCTAACAAAAGATAAATCTAGCAAATGCGTCTTTTTTTTTTTTCATTTTTTTTTTCTTTTTTTTTTTTCTTCTTGTTTTTGAACACAATACAAATACAAAAGTAACATACTATGCTACACACAATCATTTCAATCAATTTCTTCCCATACTACATCCTTCCCCTCGACTTCTCTCATGATCAAATCAGTACACACCGGAAGTCATATGTTCATGGGAATAGGACAATAGGACAAATTGATCAAAAGGCTCAAAGATATATATGCAGGTGTCATTCAACAAAATCAAGATAAGAACAAGGCTCAGCGGGGTGACTGGAGATAAGTAAATAAGGTTAGCTTGAAAGGCTCAATCGATCCAAAGATGGCCTAAATCATTTTCTTAGTCAGATGCAACCTAGGATTTCGCCTCAAGAGGAAATCAAGCAAATTCTAAGATCCGGATGAGATTCAAGAAATTCACACACTTCACATGAATGTTCTCTAAAGATACACACAATTTCAAGAAAATGCAGACTTTTAGTGCTCAATAAGTGAATCAACATAATCAGAATCACACTTAACTCATACCACAATTGCAAGTTTGAACAAAATCTACATCTCCCTAAGAATCACCAAGAATGCACAATAAAGAATCTAATCATAGAAATCATGCTCCAACACAAGAAAAAATTTTTACACCAAAAGAAATAAATTTTCTAATACAATTTTAACACAAAACAGAAAATTTTAACACTAACACTTCAAACAAACATTTCCACAACAATAGAAAACTTCCACAATCACACAACCTCCAACACAACCCAACAAAACAGCACAATTCCTATAGCAGCACCCCCAAACTTAAGTGAAGCATACTTCTCAATGTTAAAAGAAAATAAAGCAATAGTAAGGAAGGAATAAGGAAAACTCCCCTGATTGCAGGTTGTCAAAATGGAGTTGTGATGAGCATATGGTGACAGCCTTCACACCAAACTACTAACAAAAGATTTCTAACTAAAAAAAAAACATAAAGTACTTGGGTTGCCTCCCAAGAAGCGCTTGCTTTATAGTTTTCAGCCAAACTATCCTCCACATTGTTCAAGGAGGATGAAACTCCAGAAGTTTCGGAGACAGTTTGTGTCGTTTGATGGTTGTGCATTCTTCAATTGGCACAACTGTCTCATATATTTCCAGCTTCCTTTTGTTTTCCAGTATCCCTTTCAAAAATTCTTCACAGTTAAGCATTTGAACTGGGGCATCTGCAAAAGGAATGTTAATGTGCAGTTTTAAAGATATATCAATGAATTCCAAAAACTGCTTATCTTTAACGCGTTGCTGGAATCTTTGGGTAGATGGAGTTGGAGGCATAAAGGACTCATGAATTGCTAGAACAAGGTTGTTCCTAGGTGCCTCCTCAAGTTGTATGCTGACATCTTTATCTATTTCTTCACAAATTTCGTTGTCAGCATCATCTTCTCCCAATTGCATGCCACATGTTAGGGTTATTGCCTCTGCGGTATCTATAGGGCTTTTCTCCGTTTCGCTAGGCAAAGGACCCTCATGACTCTCTGAGATCATGCTGATTAGCTGACTCATTTGCACCTCTAATCTTCGGAATGAAGCTTCTTGTCTATCAAAGCTTGCTTCCATCCTCTCTGTAATGTTCTGTGAGGTGTTGGCCATCTCGCTAATCATTTCCTCTAAGCTAGGTTTAACCTCTTCTGGTTGCCAAAATGTTGGTTGCGGTCTCATCTCATTTGGATTACCCCATGTACAAGTTTGATGGTTGTACCATCCCGAATTGTACGAGTCAGAGTAATAGTCATTTTGTGACCTGCTAGGAATTCCAACAAAATTAGCATAATCATTATAATGAACATAGGGGTTACCTAATTGACATCCCGTGCTCTCATGTGCTCCTCCACAAAATTCACATGATCTATTTCTTAGGAACATTTCCCATTCGGCACGAGATTCTGCGAGGGTATTTGCATTATGTGCTGGCTCGATCTCAAAGTAGTTTGCCTGACTTTCAGGCCTCTGAAAGCTTGCTGTGGCATTCCAGAATGTTGGTGCAGCATAGTCTCTTAGGAGTCTACGTGAACCATCATTATTCTCCATCTGTAAGAAAATAAAAATAAAGTAAAATAAAAGCAATAAAAGCTAGATTAAACTAAGAAGCTATTCGGTATTAATATTAATCAGCAGTAAAACAACCAATCCCCGGCAACGGCGCCAAAAACTTGTTCGGTGAAATTCTAACATGCAAGTGTACATGTCGAACAAGTAATATAATGATAAGTACAGATATCGTCCCACGAAGACTGGTGTTCACTAAACTAATTAATTACTAATGGTGAATAGACTCTAAAGTTTATCTAGCCAACAAAAATAGTAAAACATGAATTTAATAACCAAATTTAATCTAAAATTGATAAACGAAATGTGCTAGAGCCTCTGATTTCCCCTAATTACTCAGTACAAATGTTGATCATTTATGCTTGCAAGATTAATTCTATTCATGTGATGGCGGAATTTCCTAATTTATTCACTACCCTATGTCTAGGTGTAGCGAACCTACTTAACTCATTAATCCACTGTATCTCTACATCTGAATTAAATGAACCAAGTGCATTAAGATATGTGAATATTCCAGTTTGCACCTAAAGCCACACAAATCATATGGTATATTTCTATCCATATTAATCTATGGTTGCATATTACATGAAGCAACTGCATATCGTCGTCGTTCGAACTCAAATATGCAAATCAAATCATCTAAGTGGTAGCTAATCACTTAAATGCATTAAGATCAGTAATATGCAACTTCACAATTATAAAATATCTCACAAAACATAAATAATCATGTCATTCATACATTATAATTAAGTTCCATCTTAGCTCTAACACAATAAATTAAAATAACATATTTACACAACAGAAATCAGTGCAAAAACGTGAACAAAATATTCTGGAATTTAAAAACATTAAAGCTGTCACCAAATGTCTTCAAATCACAAAACAAATTGCACAAATCTGCACATCAGGAGGAGAAGAAGAAGCTGTCTGGAAAACGGGAAGAAAACGAGCAGAGACGCGCTTTCGCACGCGCTGACACGCTCCGATGACACGCGCCGCCGTCCGGCCACCACGCGCCGCCGCCGCTGTCCGCCGCCGGTCTTCACAGAAACTTCAGGAAAGGTAGATCAGGACGCCTAGATTACAGATCTGCAGAAAGATTCAGCAAAATCACCACAGAAACGCGTAGATTTGACGGAAAAGACTCGGACGGCGTTCGCCGTTCTTCGCCAGAAACCGCCGTTAGATCGCCGTGAAACTGGTACAGAAATGCTGGAAATTGCAGTGTGAAGCCAGATCTGCCTTCAGATCGTTGGAAAGCACTCAAAGTTGGCCGAAAAACCGTCAAAATGGGTTTCTCGCCGGAAAAGAACACCGGCGGTCTGCTGTCGCACGACCGCCGCGTTCTATGCCTGAGACGCGCGCTGTCGCGCTTCGTCTTCGAGCTCCGGCGAGATCCCCCTCCTCGGTTCGTCCGGTGAAAGCCTTTTTTCTCCCTCTTTCGGTTTTTCTCCCTCTCTTCTCTCTCCGTTGCTCTCTTCTCTCTCCGTTCTCTCCCTTTCTACCCGATGCTCACTCCAGATAAAAGCCCCTCTTGCACCAACGCGTTTCTCCTTGGTCCCACACGTTTTTCCACTCATGCGACCACTTGGCTTTCTTTGTTTGACTTCACCTCCTGCGTTGCCAACCAAGATTTCTTCTACATAATGCCTCACAAGTCTTCTACATAATAGCCAAATGGGTCCCATGTGTTTCCTTCTTTGTCTTTTCTTTTGTTTTGTTAATTCACCCATTCACCCGTTGTTCCTTTCTCTTTCTTCACGTGGGTCTCTATTTTGATTTTCCTCCTCCTCACATGCTTCATAAATAAATGATGAACATTGATGGCCTTCTTTTGCATGATTTATTACTTCTTTTTCTCATTTTTCTTCTATTTTGAGTTTACTGCATGAAATAACAAAATATAATTAAATATAATTAAATACAAATATAATTTAATAAAAACTATATTAAACATTACCTAAAATAAGCAAAATAACTCTATATAAAATAGAGTTATCACGCATCCGTACCTTTAATGGTATTTTTGATTTTTTTCCATATTTATATATTTTCTTAGAAATTGAGAAAATAATTTTCCATTTTTTTGCCACTTTCAGTTATTATTTTTTACTATTGAAAGAACCTAAAAACATTGGAATGGTCAGAGAGTTATTTTGCCGGTTTTGAGCGAAAACGGAGGTACTCGTATGTTTTCCGATTGATCGGATGATTTTGCCCGTGTCAACGAGGTCCTCTGTTTTACCTTAAAATTGCCCTGACTGACTGTCCAAGCATTCTGATAAAAATGGTGAATGTCGTTCGCCGCGTATTCGTACCTTTTATGGTATTTTTGATTTTTTCCTATATTTATATATTTTCATAGAAATTGAGAAAATGATTTTCCATTTTTTTGGCACTTTGAGTTATTATTTTTTACTATTGAAAGAACCTCA